>VWPU01007079.1:0-72331 GCA_013398955.1 Callaeas wilsoni
TCGGGACACCAGTGAGACCCACAGAGTTGTGATACTTTCTTTAATCTATCTTTCTCTCCTCCCTTCCTTTCCTATTTCTTTCTCTTCCATTTTCTCTTTCTCTCTCTCCTCTACTATTAAATAAAATCCATACTATTGACTTTGGCATATGGTCTCATTTGCACCTTAATTCAAGCTGAGGCATTTCTAATAATTTTAAGAACCAGACTGTAACACAGTGTCGTACATGTGGGATAATGAGTAGATGTTGTGGTTTAGGAATGGTATCCCCCAGTTTAATGATCCCACTGCAACATTGCAAACCACGTGCCGTGCATCATATCCCCCTCCCCATTTTATATTTGGATGATCATCCTACACACCAAAGGGCCTTTACTCGCTTAGCCTGCCTGATCACAGCACATGTTTCACAATCATGGATTACCTGGGTTACAGTGTCCATGGTTAAGTCCACCCCTTGATTACAAGCCCATCTGTATGTCACATCTCTTCCCTGATGACCTGAGGCTTCATGGGCCCCTCTGAGCCAGAAATACCTCACCCTTAAGTTGCCAGCCCAGATCCACCTGAGACACTTTCATCTCATCAGCCTGATCCGCTTGTCTGTTGTTGTTTTGCTCCTCGTTAGCCCAGCTCTCAGGTACGTGATATACATGATGTACTTACACAGCAAAATTCTCTACCCAGGCAGTGATCTCTTGCCCCCCTTGGGCAGCCCAGATGCTTTTCCATCTGTGCTGCCAACTGGCCTTTTTCTATCACACCACCCACTCCCACGGAGCATTTGCTACCAGCCACAAGGCAGCGTAGAGGTAGAGTGTTGGCTACTTCTCTCACTCTGTGATGGCCAAAGCCACCTGAATGCCTTTCAGCTCTCCAGTTTGACTCGGTCTACCTTGTCCTTCAGTAGCTGCCGTGACTCAACACGTAGGGCTCCATACGGCTGCTTTCCATTTCCTACTGGTCCCTAAGGGATGGCACGATCTGTCAGGGAAGTGAGCACATTGCTTTTTCATTTTCTGGTGACAGTTAGAAATTTTCACCTTTGGGCCAGTTCGTGGTGATTTCTGAGATCCCTGGGCAAATGGGGTTTCCTATTCAAGCTCGCTGTGTGATTAGAGCAATCCACTTAATTCCACGTAGCATCAGTGGCAGGATGTGTGGGAGCAGTTTTCCCTCTCAGCATCCAGTTGAGGTGCCAGGAGGAGCTGTAGGGCCAGATGAGGTCCCGTGTTGGGTTGGGAACTCGTGGCAGAAGTTTGCACAGAGCTCCATCTTCCTACACCGACCCATTGCCAATGATGTCATGAAAGGAATGGGAGCAAACAGTGCTTCAGGTGACTCCCCAACTCCGGCAACATGAAGATTGTCTTCTTTCCTCCCCACTGACCTCTCTTTCCTCCCCAGCTGTGGAAGGCTGTCCAAGACCACAAACAGATTGGAAAGACTTCAGCAAACTAAAGAGGAGATGTCCCATGTCCCACCAGTACAGACCAGAGTTTCTGCAATTGGGAGCAGCCATCCCCTGCTTGAGAGAGAGGGGACACACTATGAAGTGATGGGTGGTTTTACCTGCGTGACCACAGAGATGACATGAGGAAGTGGGATCGAAACTCACCTCTGCCTTGTCAGTATGGGTATGTGAGTTCAGAGGAAGAACAAGCACCACAGGAAATTCTTCAAGGATAAATCTTGCCCAGTTTTCATAGGGCACATGCTCAGACAGAATAGGAAGCTGATGTTACTTCCTATTCTCTCAAAGGGATGTGCTGGTTTAAAAATCCAGCTGGAAAATAAACTCTACTCAAGCTGCTCACTTCCATCTCACCCTCCTCTGCTATTTCCAAATAACAGAAAGGATTTGAATGCCAACAGTCATGGCCAAGTTCAATAGGACACTTTCAACGTTTAATTGCATGATCTTTTTTGTTTTCTTAATTAGTAACTTTTTCACTGTTGCCTATATACTTGAGAGTACTTGAGATACCATTTGTTCAAGTGTTTTAACATCTGCCTTGGTTGTAGGGACAGAAAAAGCCTTTTTTTCCATCACAAAAGCAGATTCTGAAAAATCAGTCATGTGGGAATATTTATTTTGCAAGCTCTATCATCTCAACCTCAGTATGAGAGATTGTATG
The DNA here is from genome assembly GCA_013398955.1 of Callaeas wilsoni. Lineage (NCBI taxonomy): Eukaryota > Metazoa > Chordata > Aves > Passeriformes > Callaeidae > Callaeas > Callaeas wilsoni. The sequence continues at coordinate 2,139 of VWPU01007079.1, forward strand.
GATTTGAGTGTCTTAAAATACGTTTTCAATGCAAAAATACTCACTTTTTATCAGGGAATATGTTTGATATTAAATCAAGTGAATGCTTAAAGATAATTTCTGGTTTATATTAATTTTTAAGATCCTCTCTACAAGACTCTTATGGTTACAGCTGTGCACCAGTACAATGTGAGGGATTCTGCTAAATGAATTCTATTAAGATAGCCTTTTTCTCACAGGAAAACCACACTTGAATTTATTCATCGATAATATTTTGCTCTTTAAGCATTTTCTTGTAATTCTGATTTTTTGTCCAAGAATGTTATACTCTATCCATACTATAGAAAAGTTCAACTGTGAAAGAAGGGACTTTTCAAAGGCCAAAACATGAATACTTATAAAGCCATAGTGTTGATACTCCACACGTGTGGCACACAGTTCCCATCTGGGCATGCTGCCAACAAACTCTTGCCAGATGATGTAATTTTGACAGCCTGACAATTTTTCATTGGGAAATAAAATCTTAGGGCAGTAGGAAGAGAGGGAAAACGGTTTCTTTAGTTTTTTATGCACATACACGTTTACTTATTTAAGCAAAACTATTGCTTTTATCAACTACAGATATGGGAATATGTAGAGCAACTGGGAAAAAATAGGTTGGGGTTGCTTCTTTGAGGGAAGATTGAGACAGAGGAAGTGGGATACAAGGTCAGCAAAACCATGGGACTTAAAAAACCAAACCAAATAAAAAAACTTCAGCAGAAGGCAGAAAAAGGGACAATAAGGCATTCAGATGATGCACAGAGCTATTTGTGGGTACCTACAGGCAGCCTTGCCCTTGATCACTGCAGGTCAAAAGAGGACAGTGAACCCTAGGTCACAACACTGATTTATGCAAAAATAGAAGAGTGACTAGAAAATACCATGGTTTCTTTGTAATTGAGAATTCTTCAAAAATAGAAGGGAATGGGGTTGACTCACAGTGCTGAGGTTTTTTTTCTTTAGAGAGAAGCATTTTAAGATTTAGTCTTTTTGAAGGTTATTCTGGAAGGAAGGAATGGCATGGTGGGGCATTTTTCTTTGGATCCAAGAAGCAACGTTCAAAAATGTATGAGCAGATCTCTCCTTAGGTCTCCAGATAATAGACAGACACATAAGGATCAAAATTCTGATGCTAATATAGAATTCACCTGATTGTAGAAATGGCAGCAATCAGAAAAGTAAAGAGATCTGTATTGGCCAAAAGACAAGGAGACTTAAGATTTTAATTTTTTTTTTTTCCAAAGCCTACTGATTTTTTTCTTTTTTAGTTTCTAAATATCCTGACAAACAGTAATGTTTCTAAATGCTGAAGACAGCTTCATGTATTCTAACAAAAGTAGTTCTCACAGACAGAGACTCCACTTGATTTAATTCCTGAAGAAATCATTGAAATTATACTAAGAACTGATGGGTAGTAAAAGTATTTTGCATGTATGATTGTAGCATAAATATTAAAAAACTCTCTTTCAAGTGTTTGTTTCTCAGATCCATGGACAGTAGGAAGATCCTCTTGTAGTGTGAATAGTCAGGCTCAGGATTCATATCAGCCTGTGGTTTTTTCCATTTGTGTCTAACTGGGTTTACAGAAATTACTGAGGGACAAGATTGCACACACAGATGGGCTTTGGAGGACTTTGTACATATTTATACCTTTGTAGGTATAAAATGCCAGTGACACGGGTCAAATTGCTGAGAGACTTCACAGAAATTTGTGGTTTATCCCAGAGATTATCATGAAAACGTCAGAATTCTGTGATTCAGTGCAACAGATATTTTAAATTTAATTAAATTACTTGGCCTCTGAACCATGGCTTCTCTTAGTCTTTTACAGCATTTCTTGGCTATGGTAAAACTAATGTCTTCCCTGCCCTTTCCAAGACATGAATGCTTCATTCACAGAAAATCCCTGCAAGACAATGTTATAACTCTTTCTGTTGCATGAGGATGAATGGAGACATTAACATTGGGAACCTGTTTGCAATGCTTATTCCTTATTCACCATGTGTTCTAAAGGGCATCTACATTTCCCACTGATGTCAGATGCAGTTTTCAGTTATGCAGCATTTGGAAACCTGACAGGCTTTTTTCAAGGATTGATGAGCAATATCTTCACAAGCATTGCTGAACTTGCTTCTTAAGAATTTGTCTCTTCTGTGACCCAAAGACTTTATATTTGACAGAAGTAGTAACTCCAGCAAAACTGGAACATTTCAGTGTGATTTCTTCCACACTTAACTCCATCCAGGAGCACAGACATTTACACACATTCACGCATCACAAGATGATGTGGAATTGTATAAACCAAGGAGATCCATACAATTCCCATATCAGAAATATGTAAACCTTGTAATTTGGTGGTATCATACCAAATATGTATAGATAGCGTGCTTGGAGTTGCTTAGGGTCTCCTAACTTGAAAATATTACAAATCTCAATCCTATTCTTTTAAGGTTCGTATTCTTTTTACTGTGTTTCACTTATCACTTTTTTGGTTTGTCTGTGTTCTCCCAGGAGCGGTGTTGGGTGTGGACGGCATCATTTCAGCAGCTGGGGGGCTGCAGGGTGGTTTCTGTGAGAGGTGAGGGGCTGTACCATCCCAGTTCCAGGTGGCTCTGCAACAAACCCACCACAGGCCTCATCTGAGCCTGTCAGACACTGGTGGCACCTCTGGGAAAAGGCATTTAAGAAAAGGCAAAATGCTGAGAGAAAAAACGGCAGGACCAAGGCCAGAGCTACAGGAGGGGCTCCACCACCGAGCTGGTACTGCCCCAGAGGGACTGTGGCACCTGGATGGGCCCTTCAGAGTGGAGAAAACAAATGGAAAGGAAGGACCAGCTGAAGAAAAAAGCAAGGAACAGGGAGTGAGAGAGACAAGCCATGGTGCACTGCCCCCAGCCATGACCTCAGGAGGAGATGGAGTGTGACCTACACCTGTACGGAGAGGAGCGGAGACAGGGAGGGGAAGGAGGAGTGGCTGGTGCAATGTGGAGCCTGGGAAAGGGAGCAGAAAGGTGTTTTCCCTCTGTGTCTAAATGTTTGTCTTCTTTGCTTCCCAACACCCAAATCAATAATTGAATGTTTATGTTAATTGGCAATAAATTAACCTAAATTCCCCCAGTCAAGTGTGCTTTGCCTGGAACAGTACTACAAATAACTCGCAGAAAATTGAAAAAAATCTCCACTATTTTTAGTTTAACTTATGGACAAGATGCCTGTGTTGAAGTGGCTTATACTTGCAAGCCATATTTCTGTCAGGTCTCACAATGAAAGGCAGGAGATGCAGGCTGTTTGTTTTACTTTATGCAAAGGTTGTTTTAGGTTTACACTCTATAAACTCAAGAAGAACTGTAGAAAAGTAATGAAGATATAGGAGAAAAAAGAAAATACAATCTTTCAATCACAGATATAGGCTGGGCTGGATTTTTTTGAAGATTAATTTGAACTAAATTACCTAATTTCCAGATTGGAGGTTAATTAAGTACTTTAGGAAGAAATGAAAGCAGCACAGAAGAGGTAGATTCAGAGATCTCACAGACGTGAGTGTAGTAGAAAAATGACATAGGCACTTTTCCCTTTCATTCACATTGTCAATTACTTTTCTGGTAGTGAATAGAAAAGACATTTATGTTTTAGCAAAACTTATTTAATAATTTACTGCTACTAATGTGTGGCCACCCTTTTGTGTGCATTCAGAGGCTGGACTTTTGGTTTGATAGTTAAAAGCCTTTATCCAAAACAACTGTCTTCAAAACCTAGTGATCTTATTTTAAAAAACACAGCTCTTAGCATTTGCTAGAAAACAGATATTGATCCTTTCATTTGTCTACAAATGGTCTACACTCTGCCAGCTTTCTTTACTATTAGTAAAAGACGTGCTCTGACTTATCCCATCAGAGTGCGTCTTTCTGATTTATTATTTTTTCCTAAGGGGTGATTCAAATGCATTGGAATATCTATATTTAGACTTGATAAAATATTTTTCAGGTTTGTGGAAGGGTTTTTAGTATTGTTTTGGTTGATGTTTTAAATGTTACGCATGTCTCACGGTTCCACAGGCTTTAGATAGCTGGATATTTCTAAAAATTTGTTATGTATGGTCTTGCCAGATTTCTAGTACAGGAAATTAGTAATATCTGTATTGTGATAGGCAGTAATGGTTTCCATCTGCTTCTGACATCAGACAAAGTTTTGTCTTCTGCATGCTAAAAAGACACAGTTACTAAAAGTTTAGCTTCCATCTGCTCTCACACCTAAACATAAGCTTGTCTTTACACTAACCCATGAGTTTTAGAACAACATAGGGTAAACAATGAGTGAAATGATTACAAACAGTGGCAGCATATTCCCTTCTGGTGCTTAATGGATATTTTCGGGTTATAGCTTGTGTCCTTGCTTCACGCACATCATTTTATACAACGCTGAGAAACATCTCTGCAGTGATTACTGCATATTAATCACACTAAATGGCATCATTGGGACAGAAACATTTATGACTACATCTCATAAAGGCCATCAGAGAGTTAAACGAGTGTCTTTCACCGGTTCAGCTGGAAAGGGTTAGGAACCGTAAATGGATTGCACGGAGGAAATTGCAGCTGTTAAGAACGCTGTTTAAAGAATGCAGTGCTGAAAAGCCTAGTTTTAAATCTCATTAAAATTGTAGCACAAACTGACAGAACCAGAAAACTCAAAGCTGAGGTCATCGCCCTGTTGTTAATGAAAGCTACTTCTGTAAAACCGAATTGCGGGAGTGTCATGACCTTAATGTGATGAATTCTGATTTAAGTGCATTTGAAGAAATACATATTAATCAAAAGACTGTATATGAGCAACATAATTCAGTTTAACAAATTATTTGAATGACAATACTTAGTAGAGCTGAGAGATTTCTAGAATTGTTGAACCTGATGTGACCATTTTGATTAATTTTACCTCGTGATGTAAGGCACTGCACCAGAGTGGCAACAGCCGTAATAAAGAAGGAAGAAAATTTTGCCATTTGTTACACATTCATATACAGGCATGAAATGATAAAAGTAGAAAAAGGATACAAAGGATAAACTTTTTATGCATTTGATTTTTTTACAAAGCAGTTGTTATTTATTTGTGAAGTAATCTATAATATTAGCAGTTGACAGTATGGTTAATGCCACATTTCAGCTGACTGCCAGATGACAGAATTATTCATGACTGAAAACTGCATTTGGAAGACTATATTTGAGCACGGGTACTAATACACAGCATGCAAACTGAACATATGACAGCTCTGTTGTAATTTAAAACAATGGGGGCTTAAGACTTGGCAGAAATCTTAAATCAGTGTTTCTCTCAGGTTTTTGTCCCTGAGACTGTTATTGCCTTCTCCTTTTCTTCCTACACACAGAGAAAATTAAAAATATCTTGTACATTTCCATCAGTATTTTATACTGGTTTACAATTATCATGAAAGCTTTCTAGATCTGCAGAAGGCATTGCAAACTTGTCATCCAAAAATAATGCCCTGCCTTGGAAACTCTCTTAATTCTTTGTGTTCACGTTCATGATGGCTGCTGAGAATTCTGTATGTAATATTGCCAAAGATACGCCAGGCAATTTATATATGCTGGGGACATGCTGGAGGAAATCAATGACAGCTGTCTCTCACTGTGTGCTGTCTGTCTGGAAGGGCAGCTCTGCTCAAGTTCTCTTTTAATGTGAACTTAGAGAATCAGGGGACAAAGTTTAGGTTTAAGTGATTAGAAAAATGTGTTCACTCAGGTCTTGTGCTGAAGCTGTAATATGGAGTGTGATTGAGAATCACCTCCACCTCTTCAACAAAGACTTACTTATTTTTACCAACAAGATGTGTTCTCCCCACCCCAAATAAAAACAGGAAGATAAAAGATTGATTGTAACATGGATGTCATATTACTCAGCCTTTATTGGGAATGGGCACGAATTGTACCTAATTTTCTGGGAACCAAGAGATTTTTATACACTTGCCAGTAGGATATGCCCCAGTGTATGCTGAGCAGATCATGAGGTGGAAAGGTTCTTCTTCTGTGCAACTTTACTTTTATTTCTTTTTCATTTTCCTAAAGGACTTTCAACCCATTTTCCTGCTGATATATCCCATTTAATGATCTATTTTCTGTTTCCAAGTAACAGAAAGTGCTGACCTACAAAGCAGATAACTCCAAATTAATTTTTGTCCTTTGATTAGAACTTGTGTAAGTAGAATTAGAGAAGCTTTGGTGCCTGCAAAGGAAGTGGGTAACATCTTTGAATCTTGCATGCCTTTGTCACTCTAAAGGCTTCATCAGTTTGCTGTGAGTCTGCCTTTGTCTACTTCTTTTTCTTAATAATTCTCCTAAGGTTAATGTAGGAATTGCCAGAAATTTTAGGGGGCCAGTCAAGGAAAAAGTATAATTCATGTATCAAATGTGTGTGAGCCATATTTTAAACTTACAGGATAAATGGATGGAATAGAATGTATTTGATGCTGTATTTGAAAAAATTTACAGCAGCCATACTGTATAATTGGCTCCAATCTTTCATTTCTTCTACATAATATCCTTTTGCATTAGTAAGAATTCTTTTAAAGCTTTTCTTACGATTAGATTCTCAATATGTTGTGTACATATAAAAGCTAACTCCAGTGAAAAAGGCCAATTCCAGCTTCCAGGACATTGCAATAAAATTCAAATGGAAAAATAGTTCCCGACATGAAGAAAGCACAGAGTTGCATATAAAAATGAGAAAGAATTTGGCCCTTTCTAAATGAATATTTGATTCAGCACAGCTCTTCTAGGACTGGATTTTTTATGCTTTGCAAAGATATTACAATCATTAACTTTGATATCCACCAGAAAATATCTGATACTCTCAACTGAAATTTGGGCATTGATAGAGTTTCATGTTTTCTTCATATGTTCTCTTTTTTTCCCTAAAAACAAAAGCTGCATGCAACACATAAAAAGATGTCGTGGTGTTTTTGTGGAGTGGTCAGTGACTGATATCTAGGAAAATTGTCATGGGTAATCTTTCAATCTGCTTGAATACAGCTGTAGAGGTCTGTTAGTGCTAAACCTCCATTTTTCTCTGTTAATGTATCATAGTTTTACTGAGATATCCTCAGATGGGCACCTGAGATCTAAGAGAAAATAGATTATATTCTCTGAATTGTTTGAGTTTGGTTTCAGTGAGGTTCTTTAAGTTTGATTTTCTAATGGCAAATAGTTGCAGGAGTTTGTATCTGCACTAGAAACTGCCCCAGGCAACTGTGCTATCTCATTTATGATTTAACTACCAGAAATTCTGAGAATCTTTAAATCTAGAGGGATTTTCACATTCTTTTACATTTTTCAGTGTTCATTGGTGTTACTTTTGAAAGACTGAGAGAATTCAAACAACAAATGAGTCAGGAGGTACTAATCACATGCATCACATGTTGCACATACTCACATGGAGTGGGTTCTCGGTGGTCAGCAAACACCAATCCTGCCACTCCCAGTGGGATGGAGGAGAGATTTGGAAGAGTAAAGGCGAGAAAACTCATGAGTTGAGATAAAGATGGTTTAATAAGCAAATAAAAGAGGAAAAGGGGAGGAGGGGAGAACCCACACACAAGTGATGACAATGATGCAACCACTTCCCATGTTTTAGAAGTAATTTTTTGCCCAGCCAGTCACTGAGCAATGGTTACCTACCCTGAATCCCCCTTCCCTCAGAAAAAAAAAGCTGACTATGACATTCTATGTTATGGACAGAATATCCCTTTGGCCAGTCTGTGTCAGTCTTCCACAGTTTCTTCTCTCCCACTTTCTTGTCCATCCCCAGCCTACTTGCTGCAGGGGCAGAGTGGATAAAAAGAGAAACCTTGATGTTTTAAAAGTACTGCTCAGCAATGCTCAGACCACTGGTGTGTTATCACCATTGCTTTAGTCACAAACCCAAAAAGGGCACCATATGGGCTGCTGTGGTGACAAGTGTTTACACCTCAGACAGACCCATCACACTAAAAGAAAGGAGACGTAAATGTTGACTGAATACCTTGCAGATTTATGCAATACTAAGTAATTTTTCAAGCTATTGGTCCAAGTGCTTCAAGTTTGATTTGGAGCAAGTCTTAAGATCACAGCATGACTAATGTTTCTGAAATACTGGAGAGAAAATAAGACAAATGGTCTAATTGTTAATAGAGATGGCAGAATCAGAAAATCATTGCTTGGAATCAAGGTTGGAAAAGACCTCCAAGATCATCAAGTCCAACCTCTGATGTTTATAACTACCTACCGATCTCAGGGATGATTAAATTCTCCTAGAACACAGCAATGATTCTAACTTGAAGCACAGTTGGAATCTATCTAGGATTCAGTTCTGGGTGAAGATTTGAGTAATTTCACAAGCTACTAAGAACTTTTCCACCTCATGATCTGCCCAGCATACACTGGGGCATATCCTGCTGGCAAGTGTATAAAAAATCTCTTGGTTCCCAGAAAATTAGGTACAATTCGTGCCCATTCCCAATAAAGGCTGAGTAATATGACATCCATGTTACAATCAATCTTTTATCTTCCTGTTTTTATTTGGGGTGGGGAGAACACATCTTGTTGGTAAAAAAAAAACCAGTTTATCAGAAAGCACATGACAAGCAAACCCAATATATCAGCTATATAAGATTGTTTCTACTTACTTTGAGCAGCAGTTGCTTCAGAGATGCAAGTCGATTAGTACTTGGAGACAGGAACCAAATAAATTGATTTCAGACTGCACTAGAAATCTGACAGGTGGAATATAGTTGTCAGAACTGACATTTAGCTCATGCCACTTATTTGACTGTTTCTTCTGAGCTGAAACAACAGGATTCCAGTTTAAAAAAAAAAAAAATCAGTACTTCAGGGGACAGTTTATTCAGAAGAAATCAGAGTAATGTCTCCACATGCTGGGATACTAGCTGACATTAGCATGCCAAATGACCACCTCTTGTTCAGGCCTGCTGATGACCTTTGAACATGGGCCCCTAAATGTTTTTCCTACGAAAAAAATTAAGAATTACACTTTTTCCTCCTAAATAGTTTCACGATACTTAACCCAGAAAACCAGTCCCACAACTATTTTTTATTGGTTGCTATACTCTTAGCATGGAATTTTTAAAAGCCTAGCCACTGTCCACAGGTAGGAGGTGCAAAATGCATTTCCAAGAGAGATTTGAATTATTAAGGCAGAGTGTCTACAAACTCAGCTTCTTTTCATGACCCACAAGGTTACCACACCTTTTGTGATTCAAGTCTGCCTACACGAAACAACCAACTGAAGCTTGTGAGGACATTGACTCTCCTCACTACTGTGGATACAACCATTAAACATTTTAAAAATAAGAAAAAAATTGTCTTGAGCACCTCTGCTAAACTGCTACATTAATTTTTTTATAAAGTCACAGACAGATATATTTTATATTCCAATAAAGTGAGGGTTTTACCTTTTGTTTTGTAAAGACCATATGCACCAAACCCACGAGTCTATCTGCAGAATAATGTAGAGCTGGTCTAGAAATCCTAGCAGTTAAAAAATGGCTGTATTTTGAAGCCATGAGTAGCAAAACAATTATTATTTTTTCAATGAGTAGTGCTTTCTTATTGTAAGATGCAGCTGTGTATAAAGATTTAGCTCCTAAAATCCGTATCAGAAGAAATGTAGAAGGTAAATCCAACCTATAGAGAGCTTTGTGGCAATTGCAGGCTAGCTGACCTTTTATATGGAGATCTTTATATTGATTCTGACTCACTGTGTCTGCTAGTATGGAAAATTTGGAGCAACTACTTTAGAAAGAGCAAAGTTGTCTTGAGGGTTTGTTTTTGCCACAATCTCTCTGCAAAAAATTGCTCTGAGATTTGAATGTTTTGAATGCTGGCCAGACTCATTCTTGCTTTGTTTTCCTGGCAAAACTGCTGGTCTTTTCAAAAGACATAACACATGGTCACCTGTGAAACTCGCCTGAGGGGCATGACATGGCTGTGTGTGTGAGCTGTGTTCTGAGTGCTGCTGCACAGCAAATTGTAAATATTAACTAGCATTAGTAACACCAGGATAAAAATTTGTCATAATACAAAGAGATTTTTAGTTTTTAAGGACTAGACTGCTAATACTCTGGCTGGCAATACACGCAGAACTGAATCTGACATTTCTTCACTGCCTTCATTACATGAGCTAGGAAGATTATGGCTCACTCTGGTGCATACTGCGCTTGCAACGTGGGTGAAGATACCCGAGGAATCAAAGGCAAGAGTGACATATAGAGAAGGACCATAAAAGAAAAACAGTTCCTAGGAAAAGAACATTTCTGGCTGTGGGGAATTGACCTTGGCATGCCGCAAGCTCCCACCCAGCTGCTCTCCCACGACCTCTCCTCAGCAGGACAGACAGGCAATATAAGTCAAAAATGCTCATGGGTCAAAATAAAGACAGGGATGCCACTCACCAATTATGATCATGGTCAAAACAGACTTGATTTGGGAAAAAACTAACCAAATTAATTAAAACCCTGGCTCTGGCACCTGGAGCACCTCCTCCATTCTTTTCTCAGTGTTGTAGGACTGATTCTTATAATCTTTTTTTTTTCCTTTCTCGTCTCTCCATTCCCGGGCACAATTTTGCCCTTTCTTAAATAGATATCTTCTCGGAGGTGCCACCAGCTTCACTGATGGGATCAGCTGTGGCCTATGGTGGGGCTGCTGTGGAGCCAGCAGGAAGCAGCTGGGGGTGGCTGCCGCTGTCGGTGTCCTTCCCAAGTCAGTCCCTGGCATTTGTGCACAGAGCTCTCCCCCCACACACCTCCCCTGCTGCCAAAACCTTGCCACCTACACCCAGTTCATTTGCTTTCTTGATCTGTTGAAAATATTGCAAAGATATAATTAACATTCTCACTAAAGCAAAGTCTTCTCATTCGTTCCCACATTTTATTTGCCGATATGCACTTTAACATTTTAGTAATTTTCTTGCAAAAACCCCACAAATTATGGAAATAGAAGCTCCTAGACCGTTTCAAAGAATTCTAAGAAAAGGAGCATATCTGCTGAAATGCCTCAAAAGAGTCAGGTTCCCAGGTGTAGTGTAAACTTTTGAAAATGTTTACAGATACTGACAGTTTTCCAATCTTGGATAAGTGTCTAATCCTTCTGTGGAACAGCTTGTCCTAGTTTTCATTATTTCTGGCATAGGAGGTTAAATTGCATGCAAGATTCATCATTTCCTCCTGCTGTCTAAAATCACTTTCTTTGAAAAATAATCTATGGAAATTACTTTCCACTCACAGCTTCCCTTAAACTTGTTCGGGTTGAAAGCAGTCCAGTAAATCAGCAGATGGAAAAGGGATAAATGGACTTTTCTCTTTTACTGATGCCTTTCCCAGTGCAGTTACCTGCACCACGTAAGCACCAAAAGGTGCCATTCCAGTGGCAATACCTGTCAGGAATGATGCCAGAAGGTGGGAAACTGGAGGAGCACAAGGAAAAGAAATACTGTCTCCGTGATGCTTCAGATTTATGAATTGAGTGCAGATTGAACTCCCTCTGCTTTCCCAGGGGTGGATGAAAGAGTAATTTAAGGCCAACAGGAGAAAAGGTCTGTTGCATGTCAGCAGATGGAACATGGTTGAGCCCTGTCTGATATATAGGGTCTCAGTTTATGTTTTTACAAACATTTGCATGTCTAGACCTTCCATATTTTTTAAAGGGCCCTCACCTATTAGCAAACATCTATTCGTGCCTGGAAATTGAGTATTTCACTTTGCAAGGGGTGATTTCCGTTTCCTTCGTAGAAGTCCTTCAAGTCATCTCTTTGTCCTATGTTTTCTTCCCTCTTGGAATAAAGTGATGTCGCTGACTTTATTCACCTGTATTTTACACCACCATTTATGTTTACAATGCACACAGTCTCTTGCATGCTCAGTAAGCCTTTACACAGCCTTTCTGTCTTTGTGCACCTTCCTTTCCTACTGTGCTGGTTTGGACATAAAATCCAGGAGGCAACAACCCGAGAGGGGCGTTTTTCTTTTTTTTGTCTGCCAGGCAAGCAGGCCCCGGCAGCTTTTCTCCTACGGTTTTGGGAAAATAATTTCTCGAGTGAAAGTAAAAAAAACATTTATTTAACAAACAGAGTCCCCCACTGGCACGGGGAAAAAGGATATTGAAACCCCTTCCCCTGTCCCCTAAAAGGGGACTATGGATTTTAGAGTTCTTTCTGTAGGTAAAACCTGCAGTCCTGAGCTGGGCCAGGCCAGGCCAGGCAGGGTCCGACGATCCCCCTTGGAGGGTCCCGCCGAGCAGGTCCGGAGATGGGAGCTGGTCTCGGATGAAAAGCAAGCTAAAAACAGTCCAAAAAGGAACAGAAGCTGCTGAGGCAGATCACAGTCCCTTCTCTGCTGAAAGCCGAAGAGACTAGAGAGCAAAAGTCCTCTAACCAACAAAAGTTGTCAGAATCAGGGGAGAAAGGAATGCAAAACACTCAAGATACAAGGTCAAGCTGGCCGCTTTGAAGAGTTCTCTCGGCTTCTCTCTCCCCCCTTTGCAATTTAAAGGTACACTAGAGATCAAGCAGGCGATGGGGAATGCAGTATGGTCATAGAATCACCCCAAGACACCTACCCTTCATATGGAGAGCAGGAAAAGAGAGAGAGAAAATGTCTTGCTCTTCCCTGGTCCACCCTTCTGAACTGAGCCAGAGGGTCAGCAGGGAAGCAGAGAAATGCCACTTCATTGTGCTTGGATTCCTCTAATAAGTTCTATTGCAAGGAATAGTCACTGCTTAATTAAATTACTCCAAGATAATACTATGAAATGTGCTCTAAGGTCCCAAGGCCATCTGTTCCCAGGTCTTCCCAGCTATTGAGGTCATTATTGTACTGAAATAATTCCTAAATGTTGTTAAGCATTCTTCAAAAATTAGGTTTTTCATTTGTGGATGCCTACATATCTCTGTCACTTTTATGACAAGCTGTCCAATAAAAATATAGCAATTAGCATGAAACATAGATCTCAAATTTGTTGCTTTTGAGTGGTCATCCATGAATCTGATGGCTTGATATTTTTATCTGCCCTTTTATGTAAATCACTGTCTATTGCAGCCCAGAGTTCAAGTTATTTTTTTCCTGTTTATTAGGTTATTATCTGAAATGTGATTTGTTTTCAGTTTCAGAAACAACATATTATCTGGTTCTGTGTTGCAGATTTTCAGCTCAATGCTTTCAATAATGCCAGTAAATAAACCTGATTTTCCCACAATTTACCCTATAAAGAGATGGAAGAATAAAAGCTGCAAAATGGTCAACGTTTTTGCAGAAGAATTAATCTCCTTTCTCTTTACTTATGGCAAATAATCCATCTGGATACTTCTTGCCAACTGCTTCTTACTAACTGTATTCCGCAGGTATAAAAATAATTTATTTTGATGGCATTGGATTCTTAACTTACAGAAATGCATGTGGTGAGTGTTTGCTATAATTAATATTAGTTACCAAACATACCTATTCACATTTATAATAGAGATGCAGAACTCGTGTATGTTTAAACTGCCTGAACTGCCCATTTTACACCACCCTGAAGCCAGGAATCAGTATCTAAAAGATAGATGTGCCATCAGCAGTGCTGGCTCAAAAAAGAGTTTGAAAGTGTTTGCTCACATGCTATTTGCAGAAAAGAGTATGTGGATTGTTGGAATGTTTTAGTATCCCTGCATTTTTCCAAGATAATTTTTGGAAACACGGAGCTTTATCTTTTTCGCCAAAATTATTTTGTTGATGATTTCCTGTTTGTTTGGGTTTTAAGATCGCATAAACCCTATAATTTCTCGTGGTCTGCTTTCTTTTAAATTGATTTTAAAAAATATTAAATGTAAGTTGTCATTAACTAACATCCTGTCTCCATCTAAGCAATTCTGTAGATTATCTCCGAGAACAGGATTAGCATTAATTAGTTTAGTTGAGGATTCCAAGGCTACTCAGTTGCTTTAAGCAAGATGCTCTTGTGTGTTTTCCATGAAGAGATATTTTTAACACAGACTGGTAACACTAAAGTATCTCACTGCTCCATGATGAAGAGGGAAATTTTATGCTGCATGTCCTGAATAACCTTTGATTTAGCCTGGTGCAGATTAAGAGGTGTGGGTGTATAGCAGTGAGCCTCTAGTGCCAAGTTTTTGTGGCACTGACAGTGAATGCTTTTGGAGTTCTCATTACGTCAGGGAACTTTGGATGAGAAGATGTGAATGAGCTTAAGTTTTGGGTTTGTTTGTTTCATTTCAGCTTTATTTGCCTTTTTTTTTTTGCTTTGGTTGGTTTTGGTGTGTTTTTTGTTTGGTTTTTTTTTTTTTAAGTCTATCTTATTTATGGTGTAGTCTTGTTGTTTTGTATAAAGGAACCTGGTTTTGCAGCACTAGATGGAGAAATAGTCTCTCTGAACTGCAAAGCTGAGTTCCCCTGAAGCGCTTATCAGTCTGACTCTGCAGGTTTTCATTCTGGGCTCTCTGATGGTGTTTTCCACAGCCTGTGCTGTGGCTGCTTTGCCTTAGGGTGGTGTTTGCAGTTGTGCTGAATCTGTGATGGCCCTTTGTAAACCGAGGAGTTTGCAACCCTCAGCACAGCTCAGCCGAGCAGCATCCCATCCCCCTGGGACACAGCCAGCTTGCCCTTCCCGTGCGGCAGGAAGGGGAGCAGCACGTTTTCATAGCAGCTTTAGAGTGGGAATTGACCTCACTGTCTACCACAAAGAAACTCTTTCCTAGGAGCCCTACAGCGCACGGTGCCAGCAGCTCTAAGCACGAGCAGGACCTGCCTGTCCTGCCATGAGAGCGTTGGGTGTCGCACAGCTGGAGGTCCCCCGTATCTGAAGGGATATTATTTTTGTTATCGCCCTTTTCCTTCCCATATTAACTCCCATAATTTGCATTTTGATCAGCACCTCACAAAGGCTGAGCGCTCTGCGTCAGGGTCTGTAACAAACACCTGGAGTGATTTCGGACAGCAAGAATGACAGAATCACAGAATGTCCTCAGCTGGAAGGGACGCACTCAGATCATGGAGTCCAACCCCTGACCCTGCCCAGACACCCCAAAAATCCCACCCTGTGCATCCCTGAGAGTGGTGTCCAGACACTCCTGGAGCTCTGGCAGCCTTGGGGCCGTGCCCATTCCCTGGGGAGCCTGTTCAGTGCCCCAGCCACCCTGTGGGGGAAGAACCTTTCCCTGAACCTAAAGTCAGTGAACCAGTCTCAAATAGGTAGTGGTTAAGTATGTGATTGAAATAAAAAAATAGCTCAGTGGTAAAATAAAAATTAAAGTGTATTTTAGCTTGGCATGTAATAGAGAATTATTGTAGCAAGTAAAGCCTTCAACAATTTTTGAGACATTTTGATTGTGTTTCCAAAAAACAGGAATAGAAAATACACAGCTTAAGAATTTCTCAATTCTCTAAAATATACTTTTTATGAGTGGCCAAAATAGAAAAGCATCTGACAACAAATATTATCTAAAAGCTCATGTTAAATTATATAGTGTCATTTTCTAGTAATCCACACCTAACTTTGCTAAGTACTGTTTCTTGACAAGCTATAAATAAATATTGCAGGTCTTTAAATGTACACACATAGAATAAAGAATAAAAAGATTTTTTCATTATTTTTCTATCAAATAAATTATAGGCAATATTTCTGTCAATAACAGAATTGATATCAATTTTAGTGGATGTCAGAAGCAGCTAAAATTGAGGAAAATCAAAAATGATTTTAAGGCAGTTTCATGACCAGCAAGTCTCATGATCATGAGATTATTCGCAATCCAGGGTGAAATTGTAATGCATAAACTGATGGTATTGTTGGCGTATGGAATACAAGCAGCGTGTTTATCTTTAGCCAGGATTTTCAGTCTTTGGTCATGAATTTCATACAGATTTCTCCCAGACAATCTAAATTATTAGTATTTTTAATATGTACCTAGAGAGAGAATTCTTATAAACTCTCAAAACCAGCCTGATGCTTAGCTCTAAGAAAAAAAATACTATTTTTATGGCACTAAAGAAAAAGAAGTCCAATCTTTCATAGAAGTAAAATATATCATTCTGTCTAAGTACTTGATTCAGATCAATTTTTAAGGTTAATGTAAAAAGTCAGTCTAGATTTACATGCTATTGATAGATATTTAGGGCTGAAAGAGACTTAAGTCCTTTTTCTCCCTCTTAAGCAGGACTTTATACCTGGCGTATTCACATAATTTGTTATTGTAAGTTCCGCTGGCTGAGACAATGTAAGCTCACTTCCATATCACTAGAGTTTGATGATCATCATTGTTAGAAACTGTTCTTTGGTGTTTAATTTAATCTTTGCTGGTGGCAGCTCCCCCAAGGTGGAATGCAAGGCTTGAGGTCCAGGGTGCAGCACATCACCCCCTTCCATGGAAACTTCATCTCCCAGGGAGGCTGGAAGTGAACCAGAGGCTGTGCAGAGGGGCAGCCATGGTGTGGAATAAACATTTAGCTCCACTTACAAAACTGTAACATTTTTAACACCAGCCCATCAGCTGAAGGCAGACAGCTTGGTCACCCAGCAGAAATCTGGCTCTATTTAATGAGCAGCATCCATTTCAAACACCTGGTAAGCGTGGAATGTGGTCATTTTGAGACAACGTCAAGTCCTCAATTTCCTCAATTTTTTCGTTGCTTAGCTACCATGGTTCTGTGTGCACTAAAAATATCATGTAGGGTGATGGACTAATCTGCAGAATAGATGTAACAAATTACAAAAATCACTGCAAATGACAGCAAAATTACAAAATGTGGCCACAGCGGGTACAGAATTGAAAATAATCATAAAAGAGGGAAATTGTTTTTTCACAGTCATTTCTGAATCCAGGTTTATATTTCCATACCCAGAAGTCTTGATAAAGAAACATATCAAGACTATCTAGCTAATTAATATGATAGCAGCTCTTTATTTTTGGTTTAACCTGCCCCTGCAATTAATATTACAGTCAAGTTGCTGTATTCATTCAGCACTTAGTTTACAGTATTTATCATCTGATATGGCTCAGGGAAAATGCTTACCTGGGAAATCCCATGCTATATTTCATACGATCTATCACTGCAATCAACATAATTTATCTATTTAAATAGAACTTTAATTGAACACTTCCAGGGATGGGGCAGCCACAACTTCTCTGAGCAAAGATCTTGATGGTTTCTTGAAATGTTATGCTGTCTCTCAGGTTAGGAAGACAGATAGAATTCTAAATTTATGGGCATTTTGGCCAATTCTTACTTGTATCAATTGAATTTTTACTGTAATTAAAATTTTAATTTTATTCATAGGAGAGTTCTTCTCATGCCTCCATAATCTGTTTTCTTCTGTTCCTTGTTTATGTCCCATATGGAAGCAGTACTTTTCAGAACACAGTCAACTTCTTCATTCTGAAGTCCTCAGTATTAACTGAACAGGTCTCGAGTATATTTTATGCTTTTTTTTAATGGATGTTGTAGCCCTGGGCTTCCTTTTACTATGTGAGAGAGAGTGGTCCTCAATATCCAAACACAGGAATTAACATTTCCAGGTTAGACAATGTTCTCAAACTGCGAATGTCCAACAGCTACATTTGGCAGACACCATCACTGCTTTGCAGAGCACCAGTTGGCCGTTTATAACTGATGTGACTTTTTCCCCTGTCTCAGGCATCATCAATTACTTTAGGCTTCTATATTTTCTGTCAAGTCGACGTTCTGACTTAAAGGAAAACTCAATAAACTAAGATCATATACAAGAAAGTTTCGTAGCACATAAAGATTCATTGAAATACTGAAGAATATTTAGAAAAATCTATCAGTATGGAAAGTTGGGGCTCTTCTTCTCACGGAAACCCTGTAAATTTGTAAAACCATCTGTAAACCCTATTTTCACTGTAAAATCTGTGTTTGACGACAAACAAAATAGTAGCAGACAGTTTTCCTTTGCTCTATCTACAGCATTTGAACTTGCTATTTTCCAATCACTGACTGAGTTTACTGTAAAATTAAATTATTAAAGACAGAAAATCTTGTGAGGCTTTTGATGTCTCCTTCTTGTCATTGCTGTCCATATTCATGAAGCAACCTGAATATTTATTCTCATTCGTAGGTACATCCTTTTTATTTTTATCCTGGTGACTGATCTCAAAAAGCCATGCATGTGAGATGATAACATGAAAACCAGAATTAAATATTTGTGTTTCACTCTGTGAAGATAAAGACCTTAATCCATTTCCTTGTCAGAATTGAAATGAGAGGATTTGCCCTTGTGTGACCAAGTAATATCCTCATTGACTCCAGGTAACAAATGTTCGGTGTAATCTTGTTTTTCTAGCAAGTCGGGAGATGTAAAAAAATGTTAATGCCAAGCAGGATTAGGTGTAAACTTTCCACATCAGCCCAGAACTGCTGGCTATGGGCAGCATCTGGAGACACCTGGGGCCAGAATTTCTTTGAATACTCTGCAGAGAGGAGGGCTGTGCTGAGAACTCCCCGGAGCGGTGCTTTGGGATTTGGATCGGATGCCCCCAACGCTGGTTCGTTTTTCCAGTTACTTTTCTAGAAGGAAACAGAGGAGGGCGCTGATCTTGAGACTGCACCAAAGAACAAAAGCTCTCCCAAAGGGCTGGTTTTGTCAGTCGTGTGACTGGGAGCACCCTGGAATGAGTCTCTCACAGGGCAGGGCTGCTGATTCTGTACCTATCTGTTGGCTTATGAAAGTCTTGTAGAGTTATTAAAGCCATTCTGCACTGTTGGATCTTTCTTTTAATGCGTGGCTATTCCTTTAAAATGCATAAAACAACACTGATGTGCTTGTCCACTTGACAAGGAGCATTCACAATGGCTTTAGTCACTGCTATTTTAACCATGCTTTTTCTCAGTTCTAGGAACAATTCTGGGAAATCTTCAGTATTGTTACCACATTTTGAACTAAGTGTCTTCACTTTCTGAATTACTCCAATGTACTACATTGCCAATCTACTTGCTGTACCTCAGTTTGTACAATTGCTCACCAGAAACACTGCTGTTATTAAGTTTTGCAGGATCATTTACAAAGACTAGATAAAGTCCAATTAAAGGTGTATGGAGGTGCTGGTGTGCTTTTCGACTGGGAGAAGATAATAAGAAACTAAGGCTACCTGAACACTTAGTAAAGCTTGAGAAAATGTATTTCTCCCACTAATAATGCAGCCAGAAATACAAAGTAAGTAGCAATTTCTACTCTCAGAATAGTCAAAGGGAAAGCTCAGTGCAGGGGTTTACTCATAATCTCGTTCACCACAGTTTTCTGGGTCAAGTATTATTTATGTCCCATGTAGTGTCCCATTATTTTAGCAAGTTTATTTGTTAGATGTTTTCTTGGGAAGTAGTCACTCTAGGGTTTCTCCCTTTTCCATCTTTTATTTTTTTTCTTTTTAAGAAAGAGACAGGGCACTTATTTATTTTGGAAGGAATTACAATTATGCAGCTCATTGTTTTTATAAACATACTTGATTTGTGTTTTGTCTTGAGTACATAAATATTCATAATTTATCATAGTGATTTTTAATCATGCTTTTCACTGAATTTCGTATAAATCTCGAATTATACCACTGTGGGACAAACAAAAGCTCTCCTTCAGCAACTCCAGCTGTGTTCTTTCCTTGTACGGTTCCCTAAAAATGTTTTTCCTCAATGATACTTACTTTTTTAGTTGTAAATTACGTTAACTTTTAATGAGCTATCAAAGCACATAAGGTTATATTTTCTGACTCTACTTTCATATTTCAGGTTGGTTGTTAAGTCAAAGCAATTCAACAGAACCACTGAAATTATGGCAGATGACATGACATTTGGGGGGAAAAAACGCATGGAAATAGCAGTGTTTGGGTATAAAAAAAGTCTGCCGAAAAGCTACATGGGATAAGTGGCAAGAAAGCAACACACTGAAGTATCCATTTAACATGTTAATTTATTAAGTTTAGTAGCATCCCCCTTCCTGTAACTCCTGTGATGTCATGCCTGCCCTCATGACACCACTTATAAAAAGATTAAAGAGGATCTGAACGCAATTTTTCTCAAGATCTGCTTGACATGTGAAGCAGGAGACAAGGAAGTGAAGAAGTTTATGTAAGTGATTAGTCAAAAGCTGCAGTGAAGGTGCTTAGGCAAGGAAGAACAGTGTATTTAATAAAGCAGAGATGCGAGGAGAAGGCAAAGAAATTATAGAATCATGAAGGCTGGAAAATATCTCCAAGGTGATAAAGGCCAATGTTACTGGCCAGGAAGCCTGTGGTTAATTCATCCTTCTGATAAAAATTAGCCCAGACTTGATGCTCTTTTTCCTGCTACATTCTTTGTGGTGTAGCTGTTGATTTTTTCCTTCTGGTAAAAGGCAGTGTGGTGTCGTGACTTGCCTGCTTTCCTGTGCAAAAACAGGAACATACAGGGGAACATTTCAAAATCACTGTTTTCAGAAGTCAGCAATTTTTTCTTTTAAAAATAAATTTTTAATTATAATAATTATTATAATGACAACACTCATCATCATCTAAAATAAATGGATATTATGACACACCTCCGTCTCCTGTGTACGCAAGCGATGCTGATTCCCAGTGCCAAAGCAGGTGCAGTGCTAGTGGTTTTTAATAGGATATTGCCAGCTTTTGAACTGAATCCAGGGGGAAAAGCCACCATTGTACCTCAGATCTCCTTTTATTCCCACACCAGTAGCAGAGTTTTTCTTATCCAACATTGCTGTTGATTGCTTCAGGTCCCAGGAAGCTGCTATTTAACTTACGTAAATTCTGTATAATAAGACCTATGCCACCTTAATCCTTATTTCAGGCAGTGCCAAGCATGTCCTTCAGAGCCTGTGAAGATCATAAAAGCTTCTTCTAACACATAAATTTTATGAAATACGCATAAATACACATTTCATAAATTACGAATTTTATAAAGTACATGAAAATCCCACACATTCACTCATCTTTGTAAAATCCCTGAAGTTCTTCAAACATTCAACTTTCTCCCTTTGTTGAAATGTATTAAATGCACTAAAAGAAATACCCTGAAGTAGAAAAGGAAGCAAAAATTAAGTTTTGGTTATCATTAAAATCAAATTAAAGAAATTTCCTAATAGGTCACCTACCAAGTTGTCAAAAACCTGATTTATTATGAAGCAGTCAGTAAGAAGTAGCTAAGTGCTCCCCAGAGGGTCTGTATTATTCTAACAAAAAAACAAAGGCTAAAATAGGCCCTAAATTGTACATAAGGTGTGCCTTTAACGTAAACACGAAACACTTGCAGTTAATGTAGACCTGAAATATTAACTTTGGCAGTTACAATAGGAAAATCAAAGTAAAATGTGCGCAATTACTATATCCACAAAAAAAGCTGCAAAAGGCATAATTAGCAATTGGAATAACAATTTTTTTAACCAAAATAAGAATTTAGTTAATGGAATCCATATCAAAAGAATCATTACCATTTTCCAGCTGTGTTTCATAAGGGAAAAAGTGAATAATTTACTCTAGTTCTTTAAAATGGCTCTGAAAGTCTCATTATAGGAGACCTGACTACATAAAAATCTTTGAACTTGGAACACAATTTGTCAAGGTGACAGTCCTAAGTGGAGGTTTTAAAAGCCTCCCTGAGCAAATGATGTCTGATTCTCATTCATTTCTCTTAAGTGCTATTGTCCTTCTCGTGTGTACCTTATACAGGGACTTTTTTGCAAGAAAATCTTCATTTTTTTCTTGATTGCAATCTAAAGCAGAGTGATCAGAAAAGATGAGTAGCAACGTGAGCCCGAAAAAATCTTTAGAAGAATTTAAAAATGGAAATACAATGCTGCCTGTGGAAATGTTTTATAATCAGTGTCACAGAGAATAAGGATCAGGATGAGACACCTTGAAATAAGATTGCAACTATTTTTTATAGCCATAAGTCAATTCTTGAACATATTCATGGCATCAACTTGTGTTTCTATGGGTAGTTCTCCACCCATTTTTGCAAGCCAGATATAAATGTAGTTGATCTTGTGCCTCTCTAAATGAATACACTGTGCTAGATTGGTACAGACTATTTAGCATTCTCATTAATTATTCCTGCACAAATTCCCTTGTTCTTTTCCTTTTTACTTCTCTTACCCTCTAAATGAGACTTTTTTTTTCTTTTTCATTTTGTTTCATCTTTGGTATATCTTTTAGAAAATACAGAAATGGAAAAAAGTATATTAGATTTCCTAAGTTAAATTATTAAGTTGATCATTTCTACAGTGTGAACATTCTGGAACTTTCAAATCCAAGTTTGGACTTTTGAATAATCCTTTTTCATCTCTCTGACTTTGTGATTTCGTTATAGAATTTTTCATCAAACAGGGAAATATGAACATGGGTTTGAGAAACCCAGAATCATTATTTTCATCGTGCTTTTTATATTCGAATGTTTCAGATTAAAAAAAATAGAAAAATAAAAAGCAGATAAAAAACACTTCAAATGGTCAAAAGAATGTAAAAAAAGGTAACCGAAATACCTTTAAATATTACCTTCAATGTTATATTGTCATTAGGGCTTTTTTAGTCATTAAAGAAACAGGCAGATTACATATGGAGAACAGAAATGGCAATGATATCAATAATTAGCTGCCATTTTCTTTGGTGCAGAATTTCACCCTTTTTCTTCAACGAAAACGTGTTCTGGATGTCTTGGTTGCGTATTTCTCATCTCCAGTACTACCCTAGCTTCAGATCTCATTTTCATCAATATTACACTGTGTGTAATAAAAATGTTACAATTTCTGAATAATGTCAGAATTTGGGCTCTCATGAGGATGTTGAAGTCCAGGTTCTAATAGAACCCATCTAATAAAACTTCTTTGCAAAAGTCAGTTTAGTTTGGTAAGTAAGATGACATTTGAGGCCTTGTTCTATAGCCGTGCTGTCTTTGACACAGATTTTAAACAGATCTATTATAAAACAGATCTATTATATAATGTAGATTTCATAAGAAAGAGGGATTTTTAAATTTATGCTTTCTGTTTTTCTTGGGTCCTTCTTCCATTTAAAGAGATGGAGTGGGAACACAAGGCAGATACGCGTTTCATCAGTTTCAAAATTATTGGTGACAGCAAAAATGGGTGTTCCCCTTTTTGCTACAATGTTCAGTCCACTACATCAATGGCACGTGCAAATAAACAAACAAGTAAAATTGCATTTTGAACCCAAAACGTTGGGAGGGAAGAAATTCTTGTGGCGTGAATTTCCATGCTCATTCTTAAGAAGTGTTTTTCACTTTCAGATTCGACACACACACTGGCAAAACAAGATGTTCAGAAGTTTAGGATGCTCCCTCTCTCAAGCCCCCTCAGAGCACGAATATCTTGGAGTAGGGTGAGAAGGACAGAACAAGATGCTGATAAAATCCTGCACCTTAAAACCTAACAATTCGTAAATGAAGACAGATGCATGTGTATTGGAGCTATATTCATTCCACGAGATTGACTGCAGCCCCATCAGTCCCAGATTATGTGCCATGTCAAGTCTAAGATGTTTGCAAATGCAGTATGAAGACCAGTAGTGCAAGTACTGGAAACTCCATTTTGAGGTTTTACTGGAAACAAAGGCTGAGTTGTTGATGATATATATTTCATTTTTAAGGTGATATACTTTATAAAAATAAAACAATTAAGTCATTACACACTTGCCTCCACTCACAAAGCAGGAAGTGAACTGGCTGGAAAGTCAGTCTGCACAAAATTAAATCTATTTGTGTGAGTTTACATTTGGATGTGGAAATGAAAATCCCTGTAAAACATTTTATGAGTGTCTTGAAAGGCTAATAGAAAAATATTACAGCAATGATGATCTTGATGCTTTTAATATCTCTCAAATGACAGTGACTTTTCAGTGCACCTAAAGAACATCTGGAATGGCGCAAAAATTTTGCATTTTCAGGATACAAGAAACACCTGAGGATTCTTTTGAATAGATATTACATGTTGTTTTCACTATTATTATGAGGGCAAAATAGTCTATTTGATTATACAAAACAGAGCTTCTCCTTAAATAAGGCACTTGGAGGTACTCTCTGCTGAGGAAAATAATTATTAAATTATGATTTCACTGATAATATTAAAAACTATTTCTGAAAATCCTGTGTAGTTTGAATTTGCTCCTGGAAGTAATAGTTTGCAGAGGAATGTTTCAGGTCCCTGTAAAGAGGTTCCAAATTCTATATCAGCATTTTCTACACTGTATATAGTCTTGCAAACACCATCAAAGAAGGACAATTCACCATCATGGAATTATTCCTAAAACAATACTGGTCACCGAATATAAGAAACATGTTTGTAACTTTTGTATTGGTTCTACGTCTTTGCTGGAAGAAATAAGAAATCCTCTTATTATTCAGGAATCAGCCTGAGATTTGTTGCATAGGAAAATCCTGGCTTGAAGACATAGAATTTAACAAATAGAGCCAGAAGTGAAAGAGAAACCCTTGAAAAACAAAATCCCTGCAGCAGGCATTTTCAAAACTCTAAAGAAAATTTGCATTATAACACCTTTTTTCCCTCCTACTTCCTGCAGAGGGATCTCCGAGAACAATCCCATCTCTCTGAGCTCACCACTTCAGCTTCAATCAACGCAAAAGTCCTGCTCCAAGCTGCACAGATGAATCACTCAGAAAAGGACTTTCACAGCAGCTGACGCCTGCTGCCTGCGACAAATGACACACTCTTCATTCCAGCATGTGGAGGAAGCTTCCATGGGAGTTAGTCAGCAGATACTGGCTCAGGGAACGTTCTGCACATTATTAATTAGCGCATTCATTTATTCTAATGGGTGAAGTTTGAGGTTATTGGAGATGTATTGTTTCAATCAGTCCCCCTTGCCGTAAAGTTTGCACTTTTCCACTATGTTTCAATTCATTCGTGCTCAGTGAATGGCTGTTGGGAAATTGCCCTCAAAGCTTTATCTGAAGCCATGAGAACCTGAGTAATTAATTGTTTTATTGTGAAAGTCATGCCTAGCATGTGGATTCTTGTCCTAAGATACATTGCTGAAGCATATTCTGCATCTAGTTACCTGCCTGACAAGTTGTGTATTTAACAGGAAAAAGTCATTCTGACTGTGATTGATGGTGCAGCTCCCCCTTTGCAGTGGTGGAGGAAATAAGCTGAGTCGAAGTAGATCTGGCTACAGCACAGCACTTCTCTCTTTGCTGCTGCTTCCTCATTTCTCTTCATTTGGATAAGAAGGCTTTGCTTTGAACACACTTATTCCCACAGTTTCCTATCTACAAACCTCTGTTCTCATTCCTCTCTTCTTTTTTACTTTGAAATTGCTTTAGATACATTACTCTGTACTGGCTGACATTAGAGAAAAGTGGGGTTTAGTAATTCCTGTTATGTGCCCTTCAGTTCAGGCACAAAGTTTTAAAAGTAAGAGCCCCTGGTAGGGACTGAAGAGTGTCATTCACCCTTCAGCTTCACTTTCTCTGCGTATTGTGACATTTTGTTTCAGGCTCTGTTTTTCCTGTGCCGATTTCTCTGGCATTCTGGCTTGGCACCTGTCAAACCATCACAGGGAGACCACGGGCACGTTGAGGGAGCACGACATTTGTGCTGAAGCAGCTCTAAAGTTTAAATGTACTTGGCAATGTGACTTCTAGCTCAAAGGGGCACAGATACACCTGAGAGTTCACCTTCTGCCCAGAAGGCTTATGGGGTACACCTGCATGACCTTCACTACCTTTCCACTGCATGGTAAGGAATTCCACAGCTGATTTTCACGTCAGTCTGGCAGTGGAAAGAAGATCTTACAAGGAATCCAGCGATGCAATCCATACGGTCACAAGGTGTATAAAGAAAACATAATAAGTAGGGCACTTGCTGGTAGAAGAGGGAAAGTTTGTATTTAAAATTCGTATATTTCACAACTTGGTCTGCAGTTTATCTTACATTTAAATACAAGCACAATATACAGAAGACTCCAAATTTATATCAATATAATCACATCCTCAGCTCATCTATTCCTTCATTTTTGTGGAAGTTGGAGACAAGCCAAATACCGAATTTAGAGGCTAAAAATGTATCATATCTATTTTCATACCATTTCTATATATGCTGACATATCAGAGAACAGGCAACTTCATCCTGCTTTCTTTTCCAAGGCACCACTAAGTGTTTGCATTTGCTGGAAAATGGATCATTGTTCCAGATGAAGAAGTGCATTTGAAAAATAGGAAAGAGTTCTAAAAAAGTGGGTGTTGTTTATAGTCTGGGAAGAGCTGACACCTTGGTTTTGTCCCTGGGGGCCAGGTGACATATTTTGGTGGTGAATATCCTTTCTATGAGTAAACCATTCTTTCTTTTATACAATCTTTTATTGATATCATTATGTTTATTTCTATTTCTTCAGTAGATTGTGACTCCAACTCATAATGGATCCTGGTATTTTTCCTCCACTATAGAAATGGGCTTAATTTTCCTGCTGAGTTTTAAACCCAGCACACTTATAAATTATCTTGTTTGTGTTTCCCTATGGGGCAAATATTGGCGGACAGTATTATCCTGAAGCTTTTGGCTTTAGGGAAAATTTTGCTTTGCAGACAAAAAGAATTGTGCAAAAGCAAACTGCTATATTTTTTATCTTCTTAAGCTGGAAAAGTTTAATAATGAAAGAGCAAGTAGAAATTGCCAAAGTCTGCTTTCTTTTGCATTTTTCTAATTGCAGTGGGGTCTTCAGAGCTTAATAATGCCATCCCACTATGAAAACTTTGGATAATGCGGGATCAAAAATAATAAAGCCACACATGAGTATTTGTGAGCCAATTGCTGTCCTATTTAAATATTAATGAAGAACTTTGCATCCTTGAGAATTTGTGGTCATCAAAGACATTGTGTTGGATAGATTACCTTCCAGAGATTCAGAAGTACCACAGTTATGTATATTTCACTGTTTTGCCAAGTCTTCTGGTATTTTAAAAGACAACTCCACATTAATTTCCTCTGGTCTACAATAAGCCTCCAAATACAAAGGATATTAAGGGAGAGTTGACAAAAAATTTTCTGTCTTTTAAAAATTACAGTGCTACTTGGCAAACAGGTGAAGGAACAATAGTGCTAGGGAGTATTTATGTTTGTTATGTGTAGAAATAATCGAATGGTATGTTTCCTTTCTGGTGAGAAGTGGTTGTTATTATGGGATTTGGAAATGGGACAACTCTTTCTCTTTGTTGAGAAACTCACCTTTCTAAAGGGAAAATGAACACTTGTCCAGGTTCCTTTGCAGTTTGAAAAAGGAACACAGCAGACAGCATTCCTGCATGTTTCCGTTCCTAGATGTGAAGAGAATTACAAAAATAAAAAATTAATAAACAAGATTTCACGAGTGAAATGCGAATTCTAGGAAATGGCACTCAGGTGCTGAAAAGTGTGCTAGGAGCGCAGGGAGGCTGACCATGAGGCATCAACACTCACCATGAATCATGGACAAAGGTTCACTTTTTCCCTTTCTTCCTTTGGGACAGCATGCACTGGAGGGTTTCCATTTATTCTCTCTGCTGACATACCCCCTGAGTAAGGTGTTAACGCTGTCTTGGAAACAGACTCAAGGTACCATACGTAAATTCCCTCATGTATCGAGGGCTTTTAAAAAGTTGAGGTAGAGAGAAGCTGTAGACTAAGTCTCTCATTTTTCTTCATTTTTCAGAAGACAATCTGGACTGTTCCCTCTTTTTGTGGCAACACACATGGCAGATATACATCACGATCCTACTGTTCTGCAAAATTGTATGGAAAGGTTAGAAGGAACAGGAGTTGAGTAAGGAAAGATACAGACAGATGGGCATTTCATGAGGATGTAATGAGAGAAGATGAAGAAACAGGAAATTTAAAAGGCTGAAAAAAATTAAAGCATTTTTTCAGACTAAAGTATTTAATCCACTTAAGATAACATAACCTAATGCTAAAGAGTTAACAGTTATTTTAATGAAATCTGTTTCCTCTTCAGGATTTCCCAAACACCTATAGATTTCTTCCAATATTGTTCTGACACCATTATTCACTGTCTTCTATCTCACTGGGATACTTGGCTCTGTGTGTGTGTAAAGTTTTTCTAAGTTAGTTAATTAGATATTACCATAATCAAATATTTCCATCAATTAGAGCGTTCATATCATGAAGAAGATGAGAGAGCTTAAGAAGACTGACTTCTTTGTTTTTAAATGCCAGAACACTGTGATATTTTCCTGGTTTGTAATGATCTCACTTGCATTTTTTACATTACCAGTTAGTATTGTAAGAATATCTAAAAGAAGAATCAAGCACAAAAGAAAAATTATAATCACCCTCAAAATGTAAATGCTTACAAAGACTGCTGGTATCTTCAACACTAGAAATGCAACTCAGGTCTCTCTGTATACAAAGGATGTAGAGAACTGTAAAAGATATAAACACAAATTATTCTGGAAGATTATCAAAGCTGCTTGAAAAATTTCCATGCAAGGAGAGAATAAATTAGCAAGATTTCTTTATTCTGGAATAGAGATGAGAAAGTTTAGTGAATGAATTACAGTAAGTGGTGTGCAGAAGGGGGAGAGGAAACAGTAATTCTCGATTTCATATACAGACCAAGAAGGCAAACAAAGAAGTTGCCCCGTAACAGAAGTAGAAAATTTTTTAGAACATAAATTCATTTTATTCTCATGGAGTGTTACTGTTGTCAAAATTATAAATCAATTAGAAGAAAAAATAATAAGGCTCAGAGTAGACCTTATTGGTCTCTGCAGCTTGCTGAAAGGAGGTTGTGGCTAGGTAGAGGATCAGTCTCTTCTCACAGAGAGCAAAGGATAGGACAAGGGAAACACCATGGCTCTGTGTACGGACTGCGGAGCAAGAGGCTGGAGAGCAGCTGTGGGAAGAGCCCTGGGGTCCTGGTCCATGGCCAGTTGGATCTGAGTCAGCAGTGCCCTGGCAGCCAGGAGGACATCCCTGTCCTGGGGGGGATCGGGCCCAGCATCGCTGGTCAGGCCAGAGAGGGGATTGTCCTGCTCTGCTCTGGGCTGGGGCGGCCTCACCTCGAGTGCTGGG
This sequence comes from Callaeas wilsoni, assembly GCA_013398955.1. NCBI lineage: Eukaryota > Metazoa > Chordata > Aves > Passeriformes > Callaeidae > Callaeas > Callaeas wilsoni. The sequence continues at coordinate 31,256 of VWPU01007079.1, forward strand.
GCCAGTTTTGGGTGCCACAATACAAGAAAGATACTAAGCTATTAGAGATGGGCCACGAGGAGGGGGAAGGGTCTGGAGGAGCCATTTGAGGAGTAGTTGAGGGCACTTTGTCTGTTCAGCTGGATAGAGGAGACTGAGACCTCACTGAGCTCTTCCACATCCTCCCAAGGGGCAGCACAGGGGCAGCTCTGATCTCTGCTCTCTGTGCCCAGGGACAGGGCTCAAGGAAATGCCTGGAGCTGTGTCAGGGCAGGGTCAGGCTGGATATCAGGAAAAGGTTCTTCCCCCAGAGCGTGCTGGGGCACTGAACAGGCTCCCCTGGGAATGGGCACTGCCCAAAGTTGCCAGAGTTCCAGGAGTGTTTCAACAATGCTCTCAGGCACAGGGTGGCATTGTTGGGGTGTCCTGTCTAGGGCTGGGAGCTGAATTGCATGATCCCTGTAGGTTCCTTCCAACTCAGCATATTCTATGATTCTAAGGGGAAATGACCTAAAATTACAACAGGAGAGATTCAGGTTGGATATTAGAATAATATCTCCACTGAAAGAATGGTTAAGCACTAGCAACAGGCTTCCCAGTGCAGCGGTGGAGTCGCCATCCCTGGAGAGCAAGGGATGGTGCTGAAAAATGAGGCAAGGTGGCACTTCACACTATGGTTTAGTGGCTGTCAGAGACTGGATTAGACCAGTGTCTCAACACACCCTGGAATGGCTGTGTCTATGTCTGTGTCTGGTGGGAGGGGCAGACTGGGTCTGCATAGAAGAACCAATGCAGTTTGAATGGTCTAAGAAAATGCTAACTTAATGCTAATGTTATAAGAAGTGTTTTCTATTGAATTTGGTGTTGGATTTACTCTTTCACCAAAGTTCCTTGATTTTCTAAATTTTTGCCAGCAAACTTTTGTGTGATTTTTACCTCTTGGGAATATCTGGTTGGTATTTCTCCTTTGCATTTACCCAGAGCGAAAGAACTTTGGTTTAGCCACACGTGAAGTGTCTGGCGTATGGCAGTGGCCATGGTTGTACTTAGTGAAAGGTTGGACTGGATGATCTTGGAGATCCTTTCCAACCTTAATGATGCTATGATTCTGTGCTCCCTAAAAAACAGATTCATCATAAGGTTTACCTGTCAGTTGCATGTCAAGACTTCAGTTTGGAGTCTGGTATGATCCATTACAACTTGAAACCTCTCTTGAAAGTCCACAGAACTAATTAGTACAGACCAGAACAGCGTTTATAGACTTTCCTGGTTAGAGCACGTTAACTCTCCAAAGTGCAGCACAGAGGTATTGGATAGACATGAGAGGTGGGTGTAACAATTGTGTCAGCACGTGGCGGTTCCAGTGTGTGCTCAGCAGGGCTCACATGAAGCCCTCTGTGCCCAGATGCTTGCACTGTGCCTGGGACGGATAGCCAAGATCCCCAAATTGACTCTTCATTTTTCTCTCTGTTCCTGAAATGAAGGGTCTACCTTCTTCCTGTCCTTTTTTAGGTAATTTGACTTCGTGTGTTTTGGGACTGTGTTCCTGAAGTTCTGTTCCAGTTCAATCATTGTTTTAAATGTCTATTAACTCATTAAAGGTATTATGCTGAAGGTGTGGACTCTTTAGGAATAAACAGGAAAAGACTGAGTTTGGCCAGAAGATGTGAGTACTTCAAGTGTGATATGGTGGGTACAAAGAAGTTGGAGATGGGATGGAGTCCTCCTGATAGCTGCAGCCGTTGTTTGGAAAAACAGGTTGTCTACCCATCATGGAGGTGGTTTCAAGGAGCTTGGGCAGGTGGTACCCAAAGCAGTACAGGAAGCACAGAAAAATGTCACCCAATTCAATTTGCTATTAAGAATTAAAAATTATATTCTTCTTGAACCAAAGATAGCTTTTTGCAAGTCATTTTGCTTCCTTCGTGTAATGGCACAACACTAAATTTAACACGATGGGTGCAATAATGCCATGTATTAAACCAGAACAAGTTTTTCCTGAAGGATGGAGACTCCTTAAAGCTCAGAGCTTTATCCTTCAATGTAGAGGTAGGTCAGTTATTCTTATGATTACTATGGGGAAAATTTATTTATTGACAGTGAAAAATAAAATATGCATGTTAATATGTATTTTTAATTCATCATGATTGGAATACATCTCTGGACAACCAAGAATACTTTCCCTGACAAAACAGACACTTGAAAATAATTCACAGAGTTATATAATAAATTAGTAAAAAAGCAACTGATAGAAGTAACTATCAAAATAAGAAAATGCAGAAGTATTTTGTACAGGCAATGGTTATTATAGCCAAGAAAAGAAGCATAAATATACTTGTGCCCTATCTATTCTTAAAATACCCAAACCTGCTGGAAACTTTTGCTCCATGGAACTTCTGTCATTGCAACAGCTGTTAAGTAAAGACAGAAAGATGGTGAGTGGGGTGAAGAGGAGATATTTTGAGATCTCCTTACAAATAGCTTGAGTCAACAGTGGAGATAGTTTGGAAATAATTGACATGGATCATGATTGTATATTTCAGTCTGTCAATAACGAGGAATAAATTCACAAGCTCAACTTGTTCATTTGAACTCAAGAACACTTCACTGAGCTGAACAACAGTCACCCTTCCCCTGACAACTTCTCAAATGGGAGAATTATTTCCCATTCCCAATGAAAGGAAGAGAGAGGAGAAAAAACTTTAGTTTGTACCTGCTATAATGAAAAGCAGTCTATCTGGAGCATGATGTGTTTGAGTCACAGCATTTCCAAAGCTTTTAAGAAACTCACATGCTTTTATGCTCCCTTTTGCAAAATGCAAAGGGAAAGAAAAGGGGTAATTCCAATGTTATTTTCAAGTTCCTAACTTCAGATGCATGATATTGCATTGTTCTGAGCAGCACAGAATTTCATGGCACTGCCAGGTCCTAGAAAATAAAGGAAATGGCTGTGTCACCTTTGCTGTAGAGCATGTTGTCTAAATAATATCTTAGTCAAATAAAGTTTAGGTCCTATCTGCATGTTTATGGAGTATATCACTAAATCTGACAAGTCCCTGTGATCATCATTACTGGAAGTATGGACCCATCTTAATTTCTAAACTGTTCAAAAAGTAATTAAAGAAGTAAAATAAAACCTAGGTATAGTTTAAATGTTATCTTTGTACTGACATCCTTGTCAAAATGTACATTTGGCTGTTAATCATGTCCTGGAATAAATATATGACTAAAACCTGTCAATCAATGTCTCTCTTGTTTAATTTTGTCACATCAACACCATTTGGGGAATTTATAACGTTCCCAGTAATTTTATTTTTACTCAATATTATTCTGTTTTCCATTAGTCTCTGCTCTTGTAGAACACGCAGCAGAGCTGTAAACTAAATTACACACAGCAATAGATATGCCTCTAATTATGCTTGAGAAGGCAAATCACTGCCATGTCTGCTTCTGTTTCCATATTATTTGTAAGGAGAGAAAACACAGTGGAGAATATAGAGCTCTATAGTACCAATGAAATGTAATTTAGGTGCTTATTTCCTACGGGAAAGGAGTAACTTGGAGTGTGGGCCCCGCAGTCCTGGAAGTGCTGGAACAATCTCACTTTTGTGGTCTGCCATTACTTTCCTTGCTCTTCTGCTGCATCATTTCACCCAAAACTTGCCAGATAGACGGCCTGAAATATTTATATAAATCTCTCAAGCTGGGAAACACTCAGCTTGTCCTAATTAATTTTAAAATGTGCACTTGCTGCTTTTGGAGAGAGATACTGAGAATTGTTTGTTTTCCTTTAAGCCCTATAAACAACGAGCTGCTTCATTAGGGGTACGGAGCACCAGGATCCCTCATGAACATCAGCTGAGCCTAGGGTGCTCAGCCCTTCTGCTCAGCAGCTATAATTATCTCAAAGAATTAGCCCATTTCCTAAAAAATATTCTTCATACATCATTATCTCTTGCTGCTTTGTTTATTCATACTCAGTGATTTTCCTCAATTTCTGTGTATTCCACTGCAGTTGCTCTTTAGGAACTGCCATGCTGTTTTATGTTAGTCTTTCTTGACACAGATAAAAACATTGGTTAGACAATATTTTGTCAAGCTACAAGTTTTTTAGGAGAAATACCTATCCATAAAGCTTCTTTTTCCTAATGCCTGGGGACAAGTGAACCTCATGCTTTGATGCAAATGTTGACTCCTAACACTGGATGTAAAGAGAGCCTGAAAGAGTTAAGCAAATAAGAGTATTTCCCCTAACATTTCATTTTATATACTTGAACTATTGAATTTTTATCATTTTTTAAAATTCATGGCTTGCATTGGGTACATTCACTACTAGTGGAAAATTAGCATTTCATTAACAGTTTTGAACGGCCTCTTCTGTGCCTTCGTATAAAACCATCATATGGTTCTAGAAATTGTTGTGCACTTGCTCAAAGCTGTATTAGATGCCAGAAAATAGACACAAAAAGAAGACAACAGATTACTTGAATAACTTTTGTCAATATAAACAGTGTATCTGAGCTGAATAGCTTTGCCTTGCAGCAGCCTCAGAGAAAGTCATTGCTATTTTGCCTTTTCAGAATGTTGTCGTTCAGCAGTAAGTTGCAGTGGCCCACAGCTTAAGATACATCAAACAGCAGTGATGCTCATACGATACGTTGTGTGTTCCTCTGTCTGATTGAAATGCCTTACTTATTGTGCATCAGATTGATGCTTTGTATTTCTCTCTGAAATCGCTTAGTGCCAACAATGCAGAACAATAATATGTATGAATTTCATACAACTATCCAATATCTGGTTTTAATGAGGCGCATGAAGTCACTAAAATTGCAGACAGCTTCCCCGAAGTGATGTAGAATGAGCACTCATTATGACAAAGTTGTATTAAAATAGTGTCTTTGACTGTGGACTTCTGCAAAATCATTCTGAAAGCTAATGAGTGACATGGAAACCAAATGGATAGTGGGGAGAACGGGGACATTCATGACTATGATGGTGGGTTGGCTTTAGGTGTTTGTGAATTTTGGAAAATTAAAGTAAGACAAGATGCTGAAAGATTTCTGCTTTTGAAGAAAGCATATGAAGCTGAAATGAGGACCAGCAGGTTTGGAATGGACAGAAGAAACCTTCTGGCAATCAATCAATGCAGAGGTTGCTGCCTCTTAGAGAAACAGTGAGTTAACAGAAAAAAAAACTGTCAAAGGAAAGCCTTGTCTTGTACGGACAAAATTCACAGAAAAAAGCTGTTCATAAGCCCTTCTCATTGTTGTCCTTTCTTGCCTAATGCCTGTGAGTTTCTCCTGTAAAATTCAAACGATACAACGTGGTTTCACCAAGTGAGAAAGAATTTTAGTCACCTTTGAGGAAGAAGTCACAGAAAGTGTGCTGGGAATATTCTCCACTATAATTTAGCTTAGGTCCTATTACAATAATGGTGAAAAGTAACAGTGTCTGTATAGTCACTGTTGGATTTGCAATCTAATTTTATCTGTGACCTAATTCATATGTTATGTGATGGTATTTTATTCAAATACATATTTTTCTGGGTGACCATAAGCAGTGTCAGTCACAGTCCTGTATCAAATTTTAAAAATTGTCAATCTCGTGCTACATACTTCACTATTTATATATGCAACCATCTTGGAGATGGTGCAGAATGCCCACCATATCTGTAAATGGCTGGTGATCTGTATCGAAATGCAGGGAAATCACGCCTTTTGAAGTGGCAGTGGCATTGCAAACCATACAAGATTTCATGCCCTTCCAAAAAGTTCTGTAGAAGTTGTGATTCTATATCTGTTTTTAGCTCCTGATTGAAACTATTCTTTGGTCACCTGGAGAATTATTTCTGAATTCTTGGCCAGGATGGCTGGAGATTATCCTTCGCAATCTGTCACCTCATTAAATTCCTTTTTGGCAGAAACGTTATTCCCCGAAAACATGATCTTGTCGAGGCTTAGTCTTAGGATATTGTAGTGTTATCTGTATTGCCTCTTCCTTAACAACGTACTCCTGAGCACAGTAAGAAGTAAATAATGCAGCAGCCCTCAGAGAGGCCATATAGTTCCTGACACTTATTGAGAGAGAATTCAAATTAAATATCTGTAAATTATGTTTCTCCCAGGTTAAAAACTTCAGATGTGAAGACAGAGTTGCTTTCAGAGTTGTTACTTTGTGATCTTGGCATCCTGTGTTTGAGTATTTTGTGTGAATTATGCCTACATGTTCTCTAGCATCAATATGAAAACGGTGTTTTGCACAGACTGATGTTTCCTCCTGCTCCTTTCATTATTCAACTAGTAACTTCACATCCCTATTCACCTCTGAATGCTAGGCATGAGGGAAAGAGAATAATAATCCTTCCCCACCAGTATCTGGATCAATAGTTCACATTTTTCAGAATCATTGCAATTTGGCAATGTCTGCCATTTCCACCTAATGTTCAACGTCCCTTATGTAATTACATGATTTTTTCCCTTTTACAATTTTTTCCCCATAAGAGTAGAATTTTTTTTCATATTTTTCCCTGATTTCCTTATTAAGAGTGGAAGCAGATTGTATAGTGCTCAATTCTGTTTTATTATGGTTAAGGTATAAAGAGTGATCAAAGGGATCTCATTTTCTGCCTTAGTAAGCTAAGTGTTTCAAAGTGAATTCAGCTTTGCTGTTGCACTCTAAGAACCCCTACTTAGTACTTCACTTTCCTGGAAACTAATTCTCCTTGTTTTCTGACAATATAGTTCTTCACTTAACAAATACCTCAGAGGGAAAAAGATGGTGATGACGATGGTTGAATTCGATAAGGTATTACCAGCACAGAATAAAAGCTGGTGTGTTCTTTCTTCCTTCCATGCCTGCGGTGATTTCTTTGCAAGAGGGAGAAACTGTACGGTCAAGTGAGTAATCCATATGTCTCAGGCTGCTGTTGCTCTTCTGAGATACTGTTACTTAGAGTGCTGATTGTGGACTATTTCTGTTTTGAAGAAGAAAATAGTTTTTGATATATCTGATCTGTCTGGGGGTGTAAGTCCCCTACACACCTATTTTAAGTGCTCTGAATTACTGCCTGGTAGTATCTCTTTGACTAAATGGAAATTTATGCCTCTAACTTCTTATCAACTGCGCCCAAGTTTTCTGACAGAGATGCTGTGAATGCCCTCTCTGTGCAAATAATGCATAGTCTATATGCTAAAGTGTCTTTCAAGTTTCTACAGGTTCCTGTCTGCCATCTACTTGCTCTTGTTTGTATGACATTATTTTAAATCCACAGACCTGAACATCTGTAATGTCTATTTGCTTCTTGAATGGAGCTATATTAAAAAAAAAAATCATGCCTGTTCTTAATCTTATTTTGCATCCAAACAAACCCAAGACTTCTCAAAGATTGTTAAAACAACAAAACAAACAAGAAAGCCCCCAGAGAAATTGGAAAATTAATGTATGTACCCACCCACATACACTGAGCCACTGGCTGTGCCCTCGTCAAGTCGTAGCATCATTCAGAAACATTTGAGTTGGTAAAGGTCTCTAAGGCCATTGAGTCCAACCACAAAGTCTTGCATGCCACCAGCATACAAAATCCTTGCTTAGTCTAGCTCTGGATAGGGAGTCAGGCATCTGGACTGACATGGCTCAGGTGAGTGCTGTTTACAGCACCATTGCTGACAGAGGGCCGTACTTGTCTTTCTACTTCCAACAGGAAATTCCACCCTAGAAAATAAATTCTCTTGGAGAAATGTCTTGACTGTGCTTCAAGAAAAAATGGCACCCAAAATCTCTCAAAGAAGTAATATATACCTTACTGTAAAATAGCAAGTATTTTCTGAACTTTAACTTGACTTTCCCCTATTAAGCATTTCTGGAAAAAACTCATTTTTTAGAAAGTAGGCAAATAAGTATTACCTTATATGCTTTCACAGTGATAAATTGTGAAAATGAGATTATTTTCCTGAGTGTTTAAACAACTTCTCAAAGAAGTTGTGGTTTATTCTGGAAGTGTAAGTTTTGAGAGTTACAGGATATTCAGCTCTGCAGATGACATCTGGGAGAAGTGGCACATCCTGCACAGCACGTTTATAAACAAATATCTACAAGTGAGGACACTTCAGAAACAGAAAAAGCCTGACAAAATGAAATTTGCACCAAACCACTTCTCTTCTATACTATACTGCTTAATTTGCATAATGACCTGATGTGTTAGCACAGAAACCTGTAAGAAATTGGAAGGAATGAAAAGCCCTTTAGAAACATTGGGCTATTTATTTAGTGTAATTTTGACTGATGCTTCATATTTGAAGAACAGCTGGGAGGCAGAACACTCAAAATGCAGATAATTTCTGGAAATTTTTTATGCAGTGTATCATCTAACATGTTGATTTTCCTTACTTCATCTGTTGTCCTTTAAGAAATACCAGCTAAGTGAACCTCTTGGCAAAATCTTTGAATATAAATTTTCAATATATAGTCATATTTAAGATATGCATGCATTAAATTAGAATATCTGTTGGAGAACCAATCATTCATACATAATGGAAACAATTTCATTTTCTATGCTATTCATTCAATTATTTACATCCCAAGATAGGAGCTTGCTCATAAAACTTGTCTGTCTTTATTTTCCACTCCCCAAGAAGTGAAATTCATGAGTTTAGGAGGTAGTGTAAGAATTATGATAACAAAACTTCCTTAAATTTCAATGCAATCATTTAAAATGTCTAATCCTTAGATGAGCTGAAGACAAGACATAGCTCTTGCAGTTCAGTTTAAGAGCTTGACAGATGGATTTATACACTGCAGGAACTAGGAAATCCCTGGGAAATTTCAGATAATTCATAGTTTTAACTTACAGAGTTTACTTAGAGCAGAAGTTTGGAAACATCAAGATGGGCCCAGGAAAGTATCAAAGAAAGAGGAATTGGGTGAAATTACCCCATGCAGAAACGATACAGAATCAAAATGGCTCTGGACACCTAGACTTGCACAGGACAATGTCCAGGTGGCTTCTGAATACCTCTGAGGAGGAAGGCCCCACAGCCTCTCTGGGGGAACTGTGCCAGTGCTCATTCCCCTTCACAGTAAAAACAGGTTTCTGTGTTCCTGATGTTTGACAGAATTATCTGTGTTTTTATGTGCCTGTTTCCTCTTGTCCTTTCACTGGACACCACTGAAAAGAGCCTGGCTCCATCTCCTTTGCACCCTGCCTTTAAAAGTTCACATACCTTAATGAATGATCTCCAGGTTGCCCAGTCCCAGTTTGATTTTAGGAAGCATTTCTGTACAGCGAGAGTGGTCAAATACAGAAATAGAATTCCTAGAGAGGTGGACAGTGCCCCAAGCCTGCTGGTCTGTATGTACATCCAGGATTACATCACTCCAGGTGCCAAATCTGCCATTTGTACTTGTTGAATTTCATAGTATCAGTGGTTGCTCAGTATTCTAATTTATAACAATGTCTCTGTAAGGCACCTCTACCCTTGCGGGAGTTAACTGTTTCTCTTGATTTAGTCAACAAAGTTAGTTTCACTTAATCCCCATGCCCAGGTTTGGTAAGTACATTGAAGAGAAGAGGCCTGAAATTGGACTGTGGGTAACATCAATACTGACTGGCCATGAGCCAAATATTACCCATTTAATCTTAATTCTTTGAGCCTCGCCTGTCAATCGGTTGTTCCCTCATCCCATTGTGTACATTGGGCTGTGTGCTGGACATTTCATCCAGAAGGATACTGTGAAAGACTTTATCAAAAGCTTTGCTGGAATAAAAAATCACATCCACTGCCTTCCCTTTGCGCACTAGGTGGGTAACCTTGTCATAAAAGAATAGTAAGTTAGTAAAGCATTACTTTCCCTTCTTAAACCCATTTTTGTTCTGTCAATGACTGCAAGGTTTTTCAAGTGTTTTTCAATAACTCCCAGAATATCTTGTCCATAATTTTACCAGGTACTGAAGTGAGATGGACTGGCCTGTAGTTACCACTGACTCCTTTCTTGCCCTTCTTGAGAACTGGAATAGCATTTGCTAGCTTCCAGTCAACTGGGATCTCTTCAGATTCCCAAGACCACTGATAAACGAAGAAGAGGGGTCTCACAAATAACATTGACTAACTTTTTCAGTACACTAGTATGAAACCCATCACACCCCAAAGACTTATTTGCATTATTTGCATTCAGCTGCAGCAGCAGATACGGTACAAGTTCAAAGTCAGCTGGGAGCTTATCACTTCTCAAGTTGCAATCCTCCAAGCCAGGGCTCTGAAGGTCCCAGGGTCCATCACTGGAGTTAAAGACACAGGCAAAGAGGTTTCTTCCATCCCCAAGTCCTCAGTGTAGAACCCAGAGACTGCTGCACAAGACGCTGTCTGTGCCTGCCTTTGTTGGGCTCTCTGAGTGCAGCTACTGCCAGAAGCATTGTCTGCTATTTGTCATGTCCACTCAAGGCCACATTTTGGATTCACCTGGCAAAGTTGACCCCATGACTAAAGCACTGCTACTTTTAGGCAGCTGCAGCCTGTGTCACCCTTTGCACCAATCCCAAAAGGATGCATGGCCCCAGGTACAGCTGTAACACTCCGACAGTGCAGCAATGGAACGTAATTACCCACTTGGAAGGTGCTGCAAAGATGAAGGTTTGCTGTTTATATCCATGTTAGCAGGGAGTTTTCAGCTCCATCTTCTGTCAGTGGTAGTGCTTCTCATCTCCAGATTCTGTTCAGCGTTTCTAGAGTGCTCTAAATGAAGTTTGTTATGGGGTCTATCTAACACAGTTCCAGATAACTATCTAGCAAGTAAGAATCAGGTGCTCAGAATGAAAAGAAATTAAGTTACACGCATATTATAAAAATACATAATTGTTTTGTTTTCCCACTTCACTCAAATGTATAAAGTTTGTTTGTTGACTCAAATCCACATGCTTTTGGAATGACCAACTCTTAGCACTTAAATCACTTTTGAAATTTACTTTTTAAGGCCTTTTTATCTTTCTTCAATGTGTTCATTGCATATTTCAGTTGGTTATATTTTTATATCAAACTGAGGATACCAAAAGACACATCAGATCCCAAACTTAAGAGATTTGTTTTATAGAAAATATGAAAATTACAAACCAGGTACAAGATGCTCTAGCAATAGGAAAAAGTCCTCAGACCTTCTAGTTAAAAGAGGCAAGGTTACTTGGAAGTCATCTGCCATTATTCAGCCTTCCTTCAGTGCTTTTTTCTACTCTGACAACTTTCAGAAGTTCCTGGGCTAAACCAATCTCATAAGGATTACTCTAAAATTACAAAAAAGAAAAGTTTCTATCTGGATTATTATTGGATCTTTACCTCAGGCAGGAGTTTGTTCAGCCTGGTGCTGCAACCTGGGTGTTTTCTTTTTTAAAATCTACACATGAAAACATTCTTGAAACCGTCCTCAGTTGTTCTAGGGAAAGGTGCAAGGCCTACCTTCCCCTGCTCTTGTGTCCACTGTGGTCAGCCTCATCCCGAGGCCATCTTTAAGGATTGTATGAGTCCACACAGGCAGGTGGCCAGAATGACTTCAAGACCGTGGCTGAAATGCAAAGAGTAAATTTATTTCCCCCATCTTTTGGGATCCTCTGAGTAGCAAGGTAAGGAAATAAATTTACTGTTTGTGTGATGCAAAATTTGACTCTTCTCAGTCTTGTGTATAAAAATCAAAGTATAGAGTAACTTGAGATTTAGACTACTTTTTTTTTTTTTAATGCAAAGAACTCCAGCTCTGATTCTAGTCTAAAAAATATTGATATAAAAGGAAGTTAATAAGACACAGAAAACTTCTTCTGTCCTGGTGAATTTTTTGAACTTACTGTCTGTATTGACTTTTCCCTTTGATTGCAAACGAAACGTCATAGAATCATAGAAACATTAAGGTTGGAAAAGACCCCCAAGATCATCCATCAAGCCCAACCTTCAAACACTTCTGTAGTGCATTTGGATAAACTTCTCGTGTTCTGATCTTCCACTCAAATGAAAGGATGCTTTGTAAGAACAAGGATTAGTTCAGAATGCAGAAAGCTTTTGAAGATTGCTTTCATTGAGACATTTTAAATGGCTTTATAAGTTAGAGTAACAGCAGTTATTCAGCTGAGATGTAATGAACTTCTACAATAAAGCTTGTTTTATCCAAGAGTGACCAAGGTATTATCATTTCAACCTCTATCGGTTTCTCCCATGACAAATAAAAGATAAGAAAGAATAGATGAAGATGAAAATACTCAAAGAATTCTGCTATTAATGTTCACTCTGGTGCACAAGAAACAAGGCTGAGTCCCTGTCTCTAAATCCTCAGATAGTTACAGTCCTTGATTCCACAAAATTTTGCTTTTCCTTGTCCTCTCTATCTCTTAATTACTCTTTCACCAAGCCTTACTAAAAGCTTTAAAGTACTGAAGAGTACCTTCTGCAAAATGATTAGTTGAGTTTAGTTGATGCTCAACTAGATTTAGTGCATCACATCCCATGTAATTCCTGTTCCAGAGTGATAACTTCCCCTTTCTTCTTACTGCTTAGGAGGAGAAATACTTAAATATCATACAACTTCTAAATACACATAAAGCCCTAACCGAAGAGTACTTGTCAGTAACAGTGTTCTTAATTCTTTTGTTTCCTGAGGTTGCAGAGTAGTACAGAAAATGTATGAACTGCCAGGAAAACCCTGCAGATATGAGTTTATTTTTAATCTGGATGATGGCCAGATGCATTGTTTATGCATTTAAGACAAAGGCTTAAAACTGCTGCTCAGGAAAACATTTCACATTTTCAAGCCTTCTATTTGCAATTTTGTAATCTTCAACTTTCTTAGGCTGGTATTCAAATAAATGTTGTTGAGGAAGTCACTAGTTGCAGTAAACTCTGTGTTAATGTTGGAGGCATGTAATGTAATTATCTTGAAAGATAATTCTGTGAACTCTGTGATGGGTGGTACAAGTGGTCTGGACACCTCCACTATATACTGCCCGATTTCAAGTAAGCAAACCCTGAAAAGTCTTACTTTGGAGTTCTTGCTTCTACATGGAAATACATTACAGGGAAGGTAAACAAGGGAAAAGCAGGTCTGAGTACATTCCCATAAAAATAACATGCAGGACACAAAGTATGTTAAGCCCACAAGATTATGTGCAGCCTGCTTTGGTCCCTGTTCCACTCAATGCCATAGCCTTTTCTCAGCCATCTGCACTCACTGCAAAGCAAAATCTTCAGCCACCACAACAGGGGTGCAGAGGGGAAACCAAAATCCCCTTCCGAGGCTTGGCAGATTTGGCTTTGGCACTCAATCACCGTTTGGTTTCTTAGGCCAGGGAAGAAAAACTGAAACTGTCTGAGAATAATGACATTTCTCTGCTTGCCCAAAATATGGTGATCAGTAAAATACAAGGAAAACTGTAAGAAGCCATCTCTAAAAATAGCAGAATGTGTTTAAACTAAAATACTGAGGTCCTTGTCATATGAAAGCAATGAAAGCACAGAGTATAAAGAACTATCACACTTTGCAATTATCAGTATAAGAAGATTAAGCAGCTCAGTTCCTTTCTTTTTTTCCATAACTGAGTTTATCTTCATTCTCACAGTAGACACAGAACAAGACTGGCAGACTTCAAAGGCAAATGGAAGAGTTTCATCATTAATGTTATTTGATAGTTTTATCACTTTTCCTCCTTATCCCTCATTTGGCAAACAAATTTTTCACGTATAAGAAATAGAAATTCATAAGATGTCTCTTAGGGAAGTGAAAGAAATAAAGTGGAGGGGGTTTATTATACAATAAACTAGAAATTTTGCTTTTTAGATTTTCTGATCAATACTGACAATGAAAATGATGAGCAAGTAGTAACAGATTAGCTGATTTAGAACTACAGTTTCAGTAATAGTTTTTTCCCTTTTTATAGCACATGCTTTCATACTTGTTGACCTCCAATTTGAGTAGTTGAGACTGAACATATTATATTTAATGCTATGTAAGTAGTGGTGTCTCCTTTCAATTAGACGGCAGTTATAACAATAACCTAAGTTCTTCTAGAGATGAGCACAGTTTATAGCTTTCATTTATTCTCTAATAGATGGTCACAATCTTTTAAACGACCCACTGGTAAGCTGTATGTAAGCCTGCTGTATGCCCTGCTCATCTTTCACTCCAATTTAAACTTAATTGAGTATCTGTAAATATGATAGTGACATTGTTGTGATGGTCAGTGATAGCAAACACTTGTATCTAAACAATACTGGCTAAAAATCCTATTAATTTCTGCCGGCGCACATAAATTTACACCCAAAATGCCCATATTATAAATGATTGCTTGAACTTTAATTTTAGTTCTTGCCCAGTCAATTAATGTTTTTGCATTCATAGGAAAATTTTCCTGACTTTAGGTGCTGTTTCCAGCAGCTGGGTTAACTGATGATGAGCTGGTAGCTCAGTACAGCTAAGAGTCCTGTTATTTTAGTCATTTCCACTTGCTGTTTTTAAAAGTTACAGCTTACCCACAAACATCCATCCTGCCCCTTCGCCAGGCATTTTCGTATAGGCAGGATATCACCTACATCATCTGAGACGTCATGTAGGGCACACAGCTGGCATATTCTCAGATGCTGAGGAATCCTTACTCTGGCAGAGGACAGGACACCTCTGACTGTTAAATAGCATGCTGCTGCCTTTGGTAGCTTCTGCTGAAAATGGTGTTTACCCCACCCCCAACACATTGCTAAATGCCCAAAGAATGATTTGTTCTGGCTTTGGAGTTGCCATCTGCAGGTGGCCTCCACAAGCCCACGGCACCTTCAGGTTTCCTGGTGTTAATCCCTTTGGCCCTTCATTCCTCTCTCTCTGAGGCAGTGCTACAAAACTAGTGGCTGGGCATCAGGCACTGGGTAGAGCTCCACCTCCTCACTCCGTTTCCTGGCACACCCTGTAGCTTATCTCATATTCTAGATCTGATCAGAAGGTGTGAATGTGAGGCAGGCGGTCACCATCAGGCTGGACTACATCCCAGTATGGGGCCTGCAGCCAGCCATCCCTTCCAGCTGTCTTGGATGTAATTATGTCTCTCAGGAAGTGATGATATCTATGATGAGCTCAGAGTTCTATATGGCATTGTAAGGCATATTCCCAGTCATGGTCAAGCCGCTCCCCACCCGGAGTTGGGGGCCACTGGGTAAGAGAAGATACCAACACTGAATTGTAATCTCTTTCCCTGCATTTCTGATAGGAATAGAGAAGGCATCTTGGTCAGCGTTGTCACCTTGGCTTCATGTTTTAAATTTGCTATTCGTGCAGGTAACTAAATTGATAGTTTTGTTTGGAGAATCTAGGAAAGAATTCAAGTAGTAAGACTCTCAGCTAATACAAAATTTCAGTGATGTCACTGGGAATATGCTGATCGTCCTAGCTAAATATCTATTTTTCAGTATCATTGTGGGATTACCTGCTTTCCTAGTGTACATATAAAAGGAAGTTTTAACTAATAGACCATAACAAAATTGGAACTAACTTCTTATACAGAACCAATTTATGCTTCCATGTAAATACCTTTGTAAATGATCCACAAAAATCAAAGTTTTATTCTAAATTCTTAACTCTTTCCCTAGCTGGTAAATGGTCTCTGTGGCATTCTACCTTAAGTCTCAGATTCTTGTATACACTGCAGTGCATTTGATTTCTAAATTGTGACTTGGAAGCTAATTACTCACTGATCACAGGCTCTGAAGTCCATACAAGTTAAAAACAATAAAACTGAAAAATAAGTCAAAATATCTTTCAGCTCACCATCCTGAATCCACCTTAGGCTCTCTTATATTTCTTCTCTCATTAGCTTGGATAGTATCTCTGATTTAGTTCTTTCAGAACTGATATTTCTATCTGTAACAAATGGATCTCCAGTCTCTCTGTCATCATTCATTGCCCTGACCTTCACAAATAGTATATTTTTAATGTCCTTATGTGCCTTTTGGGAAGATCACAGTGCAAGATGGTTTGTAGTCAAGTGGTTACAAGGACCTAACTCGTAACATGGGTTGAAGATTCACAGCTAACAAAACTTTTTTTGTAGTAAAGCTCATCCCTTTTGTTTTAAATTTGTTCTGTTCACTCAGAGTGTCCTCAGCTCCCCATCTTCCCTCTAAGAACAAGCTGTGTTATTCAGATACGTGATTTAATTGTAGTCCTCAGGTCTCATGTGAAAAGGATGGATTATGAAGAGGAGGAAGAACTGCGAAATCCACATTTCAGTTGGAAACTAGAAAACAGTAAAGGAATCTATCTTTGCTTCTGATGAAGGATCCTCTTTGTGTTCAGGTGGAAATTCTAGTGGCATCTGAAAAAATTTGACTCCAGTGGAATAATCAATTATTGGAAAAAATAAAATTCAGAATTCCTTTCTACATATCTCAGCTTGAGAGATGATTTAACAGAGGACACTCTGGAGTGAGTGTCATCTCATCTAAAGGGTTCCGATAATCCCTTTCCACTGATAGGAAATGAATAGTAACAGATGCAATGGAAAAAAACCCCAACAGTTTATTAACAAACAGAATGACCACAAGGCAAGAAAAAAAAGTAGATAACTGTTAGATATTAAACTGTCAGACTTTACCCCCAACACACATACACTGGGACAAAAGACCCAAAATGCCAGAGAAATACACGCTCATGACACACGGTACAAGATGGCACCGGCTTCTCCCTCAGGGGGAAAGAAGCCAAACAACAAGGCGCTATCATGAAGCAGATGAAAACCTGGTGGCTTGCTCGGCATTGAACTCCTCCCCACAGAAGGAGTTCATGTTCCCATGGAACGTTCGTGGCACAGGGGAGCACAGCTGGGCTGAAGTCTCCGTGTGTTTTCCCGACCCGGCTCGCCAAGGCCTTGGACTGGAGTGACGCTGCTCCGCTCCTGCCGGCGCGGTGTCCCCGATCTCTGACAAAGCAGCTGCTCAGCTCACCTCAAAGCAGTCCAAAGATCACTACTACATCTTCTCCAAGCCAAGGAAAGGAAAAGGTTTTTTTCCCTGGGCCAGAAAAGCTTTTCAGCCATGCGAAAACCACATTGCCCAGAGCCATGGAAAACCTGGACAACACCCGTGCAGAAAACAAGAAGCCTCTCCCTGCCCCAGCCCCA
Source organism: Callaeas wilsoni (assembly GCA_013398955.1). NCBI lineage: Eukaryota > Metazoa > Chordata > Aves > Passeriformes > Callaeidae > Callaeas > Callaeas wilsoni. The sequence goes on from VWPU01007079.1 coordinate 48,363, forward strand.
CACACAGCCAGGCAGTAAAGATACCACAACCATTTTTTGGGCACAAAGCAGAGGATGATGGCATACACTATCATAATAACTCACTCCACGACACTGCACTAAGATACAATACTGGTTACAGTCAAATTTCAAAGAGAGGGATAAGTGTGGAAAGAAAGCAAAGAGAGATATAAAAATCTCACTTGGTGCAGATAAAAGGAAGAATACAGAGCCTGATGAGACTTCGCTGGGCCAGTGTTCCAGAGGAGCCAATTCTACATTTTGGAGAGGTCTAGGCAAGCTGAGCACCTGATACGTACAGAAAGGTGCTGTGGTTTTGAAAAGTAAAGAGTTCCCTCTCTGAAATGTAATGCAGCATTTCCAAAAAAAAATTGCAGATTGATCCATGAAACTCACCTGTGAAAAACAGTAAGCTCAGAAATAATTTTGTAGCTGTTAATCCACCCTGAAGCCCATTCCTATTCTATTCTGGTCGTAAAATCAGCAATTACTTTTTCAAACAGTCTTCCCAATTAGCTAGAAAAGGGCAACTGAACTGTTCAGCTGAACTTCACTGAGCAGATTTTCCTATAGTAACATTTACTTTCCATTTTGTGTGCCCTTACTACCTGATTATTCAGTATTTTAAGAAAAGAAAAGAAATGACATTTGCTATTAAGGAATTGCAAGTCCAGTGCCATGTATTCCAGTATATAATTAGAATTACTCCTAGCACGGTAATAGTAGAACAGTTAGTTAATCTTCCAACAACATAAGTCAAATTTTGACCCACTCTAAAAGTCAAGGTTTAATTTTTCTTGGAAGCACTGTCAAAAGAAATAAGCACCAGCTACACCTAGAAAGGAAAATAATCATTGTAGATTTAGATATCATTAGCCTTTATGAGCTTTTGAGAAACCAACATCATTTCTCGACAGCATGTCTGTACTTTCTTTCCTGGGATTAATAGAATCTATCACCTTTTCTTTTGGCTTTTAGAGTTGCAATACTTCTTAGAAAATTCTCACGTCTCTACCAAAGATTGCCTTAGGCTGTGCATGCAACTGCTGTTTGTCGTCAAAACCTGATAAAAATTAATTTATTTTTTCTTTAACTCTTACAGATGTGGCTCCTCTGTCACAATATTTAGTTGATATGTTTACTAGACTCTGTGTGCCCAAGAGACTGACACATGGAGAAGCTGCAATGTGGCCCCCTTGAAAATGAATTAATATACTTCTGAGAATGACCAATGTGCCATCATCACTTTAGGAGTCTTAGAGTGTGTTAATCAATGCAAATTTTTTCAAAACCCTAAGCCATGTGGATAAATATGTCCTAAAATTTAAGAGGATGTTATTTGTATATTTGAATCAGCAGACCATTCATTGATCCTTGCTATTAAAAAGCATATACTTTAAAATACTTTAATTCTTGAACAGAATGTACTTCCATCTGCTCTAATCTACCTGCACTTTATTAAATATTTCTGTCCTAGAATGTTTTGGTAACAGATATAATTATTCATTCACGTCTTATAAACTATTCCAATAGATAGGAGACATAAAGATATTTTATGCAACTCATCTGCATGGGAACAAATATCAACGCAACATGGAACATGGATAGCAGATTATATTCCGTGTTAAAATAGTTTAATATGCATCATCAAGTGCATTCCATAGCAGTAGTTATCCCTATGTATGCTCGTACAGCACTGAGTGAGATTCAAACTGGCCGTAACACCGAATGCAGAAGGCAACACTTCCCTGGCTTCTACTAAGAATTTAAGCAAATTATGAGAATGTTAAAGGAAGAGCAGGAAACATCAATTGCATATAAGACTGATTTTAGAAGAGAGTTTGTATTTCACTGCTACATTGTCTGCAAATCAGTTTGATGGTATCTATTTCTGATTTTCTGTCTCAAAACCTATGCTTTTGTTTTTCTTACTTACTTTTATTCTTTCTTTACATTATCTGGTCCCTGACTTCACTTTTAAAGCATTTTTTTCCTCTTTTTAAAATTGCTTCTTCCTCTTCTTCAAAACCCCTTAGTCTTCCCTATGTAGGAAATTAAACTGAACTTTTAAGGAATGGTCATTTGCTTTTTCTTCACTGACAGATTTCTCGCATTTCTATATGCTATTTATTTTTCAACAGAATGAGTCATCTCAAAGTATGTCTCATGAAGTTCCGTGTCTACCTGTTCAAGGTACAGGTACACTGAGGTATAAATAAGAAAGCACTGTCAGAAGAAGGTATTTACTCCTCATGACATAAAATATTCATTGGTGTCTTGCAAACTCTGAGGGTCCAGAATTTTACAGGGTTTTATTGAAGAGGGACATGTAAGTATATATCCAAAGCCTGTTTCTTTTGATACAGATAGAAATTCTGCCTGCAATCCATACTGATGAGCACTTTTTACATCTCCAGCCAACATCATTTTGCATGTTTGCTCACTAGCTATCCCATTACAGAGATGTAATAAATTTATGTAGTAGTGGGAAGAAATCATATTTTGATAAAAGCTGAGTCAGATTTACATTAAGTAGTCTACTGCCCCTTTCTCTTTTTCCAGGACTAAATCAATAAATGAAGACAATTGTGTGCAAATGGTGTTTAAATTAACTTGGTATGAGCGGAGAGGAATGAATCAAAGCCTATGTTTCTGTATGTGAGGGCAAAATGTGTGTGAGAGGTTATTGTTAACGGAATTTGAGGCCAAGAGTGGATGATGAAAAGGAAACTATTATCCTGCTACAGTAAGTAACACTAAGAAATGAAGGGATGGGAACGTTCTGTTGCAAGCCTCACAGGTTTTCAGGCAAAGTAATTCAAAAGATTCCTAAAAACTAATTTAGATGAGTCATGTGCCTTTGTGACCTTCAGTTTATCTTTCTTATCAAGTAATTCCAAACATATTAGGAAATATCAATTGGATATTTCTCAAGGAAAGAGGTCTCTAAGAAATTATCCAAGGCTCTTTGAACTTGTTGAAAGTGTCAGGACAAGATATGGATAAAGTAAAATGAGGATTATATGACAAAGCATTTTAATAGGTACCTTCTGTATAACAGAAGGTGGAGAGCCAAGCATGACAGTGTTTTTCTAGAAAAGCTTTGAAAAGGTGAGAGATACAGGATAGCTTTCAAATCTGTGAAAGCATTTTCATCTCACAATATTTAATCTTTTTGGTTTTGCTTGTCATTTGTTTGCCTTCTTTTCCACTAGTGAGAATGGTTTTTCTTCTCTTCCCCAGCCTGAAGGTGCCTAGTTCGTAAACACTTGCTAGTGTCATCAGACATATGATGCAGTTGGTCATTTCTGACAATTAGCATCCTCTGGTTTGACTTCCAAATAGAAAATGTTTCTTTTAAATACTTCTTTTAAAGTTTAGTATGCTTTAACTGTAATAGGTTTAGTATTTCCTTTGTGTTTCATCAGGTGTTCAGAATGTTAATCGTGGTGTATGTTTTAGTGCCTTACGTGTTATAAGCTCTTTATTTTTAAGCAAAGATAATAAAAAGAAAGATAGATTCCAGGAATCTAAGTGAAATGCAGTACATAGTGTAGAACGACTTAATTTATATGGTCATTTGGGACAGATTATTTCATGTCCAATATTTGAGTAAAGGCTAAGAAAATATACAAACAGGAATCTCACACAAAACAGAATTATCACATGCTTCTGAGACATTGCCCCTTTCATCTCATGCTAGTTTTATTTGCATCAATAGCCATAAGAGTCACTGGGAAAAGGCTTTTCAGCAGTCTTAAGCATGGTGCCAAATCTGGTGTTTACAAAATACTTTCAAAAGTGTGATTTTGTCGAATTTTCTACTAATTTTAACAAACATTATGTGATGCTTGGCTGTCTTATTTGCCTCTTTTTGTCTAAATCACAACTTCCTACTTCTTTGGAAGATTATAATTAAACATTTTTTCAACATTTCAGAAACATCAGTAAATTTGGGTGCACACTAAGTATCATTTTTAGGAAAATAATTGAACCAGGAGAACACAGAGGTTGTGATCTTCATTCAAATATTTCTAAATCCTTTGAACAGCAAAGAATACATACTAATTTCTTCCATTTTAAAAAAGAATAATTCAGCAGCACCTAATTTCCAGGAAATTAGATTCTACCACAGGCTGAAATAAGTGAAAAATTGCTACAGAAGTATGTGTTCCTTATTGTGTCCACAGAAATCAAATGAGGGCAAATAGGAGTTTGGAGAAATCAATAAACTTTGTGTGAACACAGGGTTTCATGGCTGTTACCTTCCCAGTCCCTTTGCAAATCAAATGTTACATTAACTTTCTTTGAGTGGGTAAAGAAATTTCTATGTGGTCATGCAAATAACCTAAAAAAAAAAAAATCTATAAATATTTACTGCTGGATATTCTCATTATTTCTATTCCATTTCACTCACTGGATAGAAAATGGATTCTACCAGTTACAAGGCTTACATTGTTATATGTATTTTCTTTTTTTGATGATAATTTGGAGGCCTTTTTTAAATATTAAGTAGAATCTGGGACCTGAAAGTAGAAGGAGAAGATAAATCCGGGCATCAGTAAGATCACAAATGTGACAGAGCCTGCTACGGATAGTAACGGATGACCTTCCATTAATTACGAGATTTCAAATGATGGGAGGATTTAAATTTTAGGAAAACATATGGCCATTTCAGGGGGATTTGTGTGAATTAGGATTAATGCATTCCAGAGCTGGGGAGGCAAGATGTTTGCCACTGACTTTGGCACGGGTTGGCCTGCAGAAGGATGTATGTGCTGCCTAAGGCCGGGTCAGCTGGGCAAACTGGTCACCTCAGGGTGTGACACCTCCTGGGTGGATCCCACCTGTCCTGGATGCCTTCAGGGTCATCCAGACACTTTTGGGTGAGTGAGTAAACCCGCTAAGATCCAGTGAAATATGGAGATAAAATCCTAGCGTTGCTTTGCAATTGTACATTCTGCAAGGCCAAAGACTGCAAAGCTGCCCATTCCCAGCCACCCCTGCTGACAGTACAACCCAGTCTGGGACTAAATGGACCGAGCTCACCAAGACTCCTCCGAGAAGTTTAGAAAGCAAGAGGGTCCCACTGAAGCACTAACTCAACAGGAGGGACCATGACCCAATAGTCTAATCCACTGTAATAGACAATAGAGTTGTTATTTAGATTCTGCATTGGCAATATTTAGATACAATATTAGCTCTAAATCTGATCATAATCATCCCCACAACCACTGTCTCCTACTTCTGGGTAAGAACCTTCTCTCTGCTACTGTGCTGTAGTACTATTCTCTATAATTCCAAATCATCTACAGAGGACTGCTGGCCTCTATTCTGCATTTTTTTAAGATTTTAAGAGAATATCCAAGCCTAAATTGATGACCTTGTATTACAAGAAGTGCAACTTTTCTCAGCACATTGATGCTTTTCACTTCTCCCAGAGAACCTTTTCCTGAGAAACATAAAAAATCAAAACAATCAAGGCTTCATTCTTGGGTGTCAGATATTTAAACTGTTCATTAGATACTTGGTCCTGCAGTTAGGTCTTCAACCTGCAGTCATCTGACAGTCAGTGGGGAGGATAAACATTGAACAAGAATCTGGGCATTGGCATTAAATAAGAGGGTGAACACACAGTTGTGTTACACTTTTTTCACTCTTTAACTCTGGTGATTTCAGCCCTCTGCCCAGGTGTAGATCTGTCTGTTGGCAATAATTCCTCTTGGCTGCAGTTTACCCCATGGAATAAGGGTAAACTGTGTAGTGAACACAAAACAGGAGGATTAATCCTACGTTTTATAAACTGAATGGTTATAGCGTGTTTTAAGAATGATAAGAAATTCTCATAGCTCCATTTTGTTAGTCTTGTTATTTCTTCTCAGTTGGGAGAAGACTTCAACAAAACACATTTGGAATGTTATGCACTATTTTGCTTCATTTCTATTCCCATTTGCTAGTGTCTTTCATCACCTTTATAAAGACTGTATTTTCTTTTTGCCTTAGGCTGATGAGAAGTACGTAGCAGAGTCTGGAGAAAGACTACATTAGGAAATCTGAAAGTGGTCTATCATAATCAAACTTTCATTTTTGATGTCTTCTCCCTGTGCTCATAAATTATATTTTTCACTTCACAAGGATTAAGAATTTGTGAGATGAATTCCAAGATTGTCCTTCCATGTTGCAAGGAATGCATTTTACATTTTACAAAGTGAAAAAGAGCACAAATATTTGGTGGTTGAGCACACATTCATTGTCTTGCTCTGTCCTGAAATAGTTCATGACTCTTGTTCCCTGCTACATGTAGTGTAAAAGTGCAATCATTTGAGATATCCCTGATTGAACTCAGCATGGAGAGCTCCAAAGTACTGAAGAGGAAAGCATTATTTTCCTTAAAATATGTGTTACACAAATGTCACACCACTTTCCATAGCAGGTAATCATAAAATGGCTCACTCTCAACCCATGACTAAAATGTTAGGGTATTTTCTGAAATTCTGTCAAACAAGGTGTAATATGATGGGCTTCCTTAGGTGACTGTGGCAAATATTGTGAGTATATTGTGTCCTACATACCCAGTGACACCATGTCTAATGGCAGGGGCTTGGAACAAGCCGAGCTTTAAGGTCCCTTTCAGCCCAATCCATTCCTGATTCTCTAAGTTCTACAGTGATGATGAGCAATGATTTGAAAGCACACTCTCTTTAAGTTCTATTTGTTTATCCATGGTACAGATAATTTTTTTCCCCTTTCATAAGTGTAGAATTTATTTTGTGTAGGTATGAATGATTGCAAAATGGAGATGTTAACATATGCTTTAACTTCATTTTTTGATGAGGTTTTCTTCAAAGATTCTCTTTTAAAAATCAGAATTATTTTGGAATTGTTACTTATGTACTATTAAGTTTGGGGAGCAATTCAAAGGCAGATCCCACTATAAATATCAATCCATGCTGGATCAACTTAGTTCCTTATAAAACATTGCTAACTGCCTGTTCTCTTAGTAGATGAGTTGTGCTGTTTTGTGTTTTATTAGACCAGCAGTGGGAAATGAATTCTGTAATCGGAATTCCACAGATGACAAATTTACACCTTGTCATTCCCAAAACATTCAATGGAAGGGACCATTCAACCATACCACTGTAGATTTCAATTCCTAGGTTTAGTCATGGGGACAGAGGACACTAAATTAGTGTTAGAGATCATAACCTCTGAAAATACAGAAACACAGCATGTTGTGCATCTCATATACACTTTATTCTGAAAATGTTGGCCATTTTGGGCAATTTGTGGCTTGGTGACTGCTGTGCGTTTAGGATCTCCTTCAGAGTGAAAACATTTACCTGTCTTCTGGTAACTGGAACAAACCAAGAAAACTTAATCCAGCTTCAGATTACTTGTTTTAGGCAAAGTCTTGCTGATAGCTGATTTGACATGTTGCTGCTCAGAAGGAGTATTTCTAGGTGGCATGTAAACATAGGTTTAATATGTCAGGTTCTTCTTAATAAATGTAGTCTTGATCCTGGTAAGATAAGTTTAATCTTCAAGTTACATATTTGCTTAAATTTACTCTTCTTACTAATTATCATATGATGATTTACTTTTTCCATATTTTTTTTGGTCTGAGACATCATTTACCCTAAGAATTTGGGGTTAGAGAGTTTCTTGGGGGGCAGAGCTAAACAGTTAGTACAAGAAGTGTTCAAGAAGTTTTAGGAGTTCAAGTAATTGATAATGAAATAAAGTAAGTGTGATTTGTTATGTTCCAATTAGAGGTAAAGATAGAGATGCAAAGGTCAAAGCTGTTTCCCTGAAGGTACAGTTTCATAATCTGCTGATGACACAGAAACAGAGATCAGGTTCACATTAACTCCTGTGTAATTATATTTCATCTTTTGAACAACATAAATGACTGTAAAGCTGTGATGTTTGTCCTAATGTTGCATAACGATAATGTTATATAACGATTCTGTTCATTGGGAATTGACAATAATATAACTCAAATATTTTTATAAATAGTCCAAGGAAAATGGGAACTTGCAAGTCAGTTCACCACAAGGATTAATGGACCATGTCACTGCTAAAATGTATTGAGTTCTGCATAAGAATTCCCGCCCTGCAGAGGAATCATTTAGAAAAAAACATGTCAACCTCACATGCTTCACTGAATGACCTGCTAGAATATTCATTAGGGAGAGACGTTTGCTGGAATATTTCTAGTAGGAACTATTTTTGCATGCAAACTCCTTATGGAATATCTGAAAGTTCATCATAAAGATAAGGAAATGCTTTATTCTTACATGTTAAAATTCACTTTCATGAATGCAAGTCTGAAAACAATTTGAGAATACTTGATTTTAAATGGGAGCACGATTTAAGCCTTTAAACCATGGATAATGCAGACTATTTAATAACCTGATCACAAGCTAAAATGGGTCTTCATCATTGTATATATTTACTGGGTTTTCTTACTGAGCATTTTTTGCATGAATTGTAGTATCACTTTTTAAGACAGTTTTGTGCTTTTATTTGAAAGGTTGTGTATTTTTTTCTTCAGTGGAGCAATCATCCATAAAATGGTCAACTTGGTAAAATACCATGTCTTTCGGACATCAAGGTTGAAAAGTTTGTCAGCAGAATCAAGTTTTCCAGCTTTCACACTGTTCCAGTTCACTGGCTGGATCCATGAGGAAAGAATAATTTGAGCATGGGTCAGGATCCTGCTGTCATTATTTTTACAGCAAGTTTCCCCATCTTGCTGGATCAATAGTGATACTCTGAGAACAGCAGAGTTCTTGTGGCACAGAGCTCATGTGCATGGTAGGAATAATTTTACTAGATCAGATGTAAAGGGACACAGTTTACATTAGCAATTAAAATTTTTCCTATGCTTAATTGTTCATGACATATGAAATTGAGGCTACTTAACCAAATAAATGTTTGATATGATATAAAATTATGGGAAAAAATAATCATGGGACAACGGAAAATATTTTTCACCTGTCACAAGGAATCCTTATCAGCAGGTTTCCACAGAAGGGAAAATACTAACCCATACTAAAAAATGTGGTAAGGAAAGAGAAGAGAGTAATGTAGCATATTTCATCTAATTAATTCTGGGTGCTAAAGGGGAAATATTCATATTTTTCCTGGCACATCAGAGACAATGAGAGACTCTTATTATAGTATATTATCTGCACAGAATATGTTCCACTTCTGCCTCTTAAAGTCGACACACCAAATTCATCACAATAGTATCAGATTCATAGACTTTATAGAATAGTTTGAGTTGGAATGGACCTTAAACCCCATCCAGTTCCATCCTCTGCCACAGGCAGGGACACCTTCCAGCAGACCAGGTTGCTCCAAACCCTGTTCAACCCAGTCTTGAACACCTTTGGAATGGGGAGCTCACAACCTCTCTGGCAACAATAGTACCAGATTTCTTACATATCGTGTTCCTTTGAAGCTGAACAACCAGACTTTGAAAGAAGGAGTAGATGTCATCAGGTTTGGCTGCATTTGTTTTGGCAGCATTATCATCTGCTATTTCACTTGCTTCACACAAATTCTTCCAAAATCTATATATTTCTGGTCATCAAAATGGATAGAATGGACAAATTTAAGGTAGTCTTACTGAAGTCATAGAAAGGAATACCAAAATTGTATCATTGTTCTTTTGTTGCTTCAAGTCTACTGAAGCTCAGTAGAACCCGGTGAATTACTCAACTGCAAGCAAATGTTTTTTCTTTCCTGTTAGTCTATGCTTGTTCTTAATTCCTGAGAGCACTTTCAGTAAGAATGACTTATGTCTACGTCTTTAGATGGCAAGGTGAAATATGTCTCATTTTTACAAAGCAGATTTGCCTGTTGTTAAGACCAGCTGCGGTATTTGTAGAGTCAAATACTACCAGACTGCAACTGACAAGGCTGATGGGACAAGGAAGATTGGCAGACTCGAGGATGATGGTCAAACCACATGCTGCTCACAGGATTGCTTCAAGCTCTCTTTATTGGCAGTCCTTCTCCTGCTGTTTTTCTCCACGTGTCAAATCATGCAACTTTCCTCTTCCTGCCCTAAAAGACCACTCATCCTGCTACATAAACAACTTTTACCATGCCTCTGTTGCTTTGCAGAATATTATGCTATGTTTGGAGTGGCAGACCAAAAGAGCAGGGCTGGTCTCATTCTTGGATGGACGCCTCTCACTTTCAAAAGCAACTTTTTACTGCTTGCGTCCCACAGGCAGTATTCATCAGAATCTCTGTGTCAGCATCACTTTCTGGGGGATCCAGGCCAGTGCCCCTCGACCTTGACTGGCATTCATTTTTACAGTTAAACACCTGCTTAATCACTGCTCAACTTTGAATCATGATCCAGTTCCATAACCACAGCCAAAGGGAGATGAGAGCTTGGGCATTGTCATTACCATCAAGGAAAGATCATTATTGTAGTAAACATGGCAATTCTCAGATGAGAAATCATTTACCTGCAGGACATAACGTTGTTAGGAGACAGTAGGAATCATCAAAAATGTATGTGAAAAACTTACTTGTTCTAAGCAAGTATCGAGTCAATAGTTTAATATGCAGTTTCTTTCACAATATATAATGTAGCATAGGTTCATCTACTAGGGATTTTAAATCTATAAAATCAAGTTTAATGAGGAAACATAAATATATGTGCATGAATTAAACAGTCAGAGACTGAAAGCACAGTGTAAAATAAAAAATCCTTAGATGTTGAAGCTGAGAACCTTTAACTGAAACCCACTAGCGTGTTCCTAGATGCCTTCTCATTACAGGAAGCCACACAGCAATAAAGAATAGCTGCTCCAAGTAAGAAAGCAGAACACGCAACAAAAATGAAAATAATCAGAATCAAAGAAATATTAAATATAAAATTTTAATATTCTTATACCTTCCAGTAAGTTGCAGTACAAGTAAACTAGTTGAGATATCCACTATAGCCCTATAGCAGGAATGTAATCAATTTCAAGAATGGCAGTGGGGCTTACCATAATTTTAGAAACTCTGATAGACTTAGATGAACACCATGGAAACATCTTTGTAAATATTTAATAGATATTTTATTATGTTTGCAATCTCACAATTTGCATAGCATTAAATTCTGTTCATTCTGTTCCTTCATTCTGAAGCAGAGACTGGAGCATTGGGAGTCTGGTTAATAGTGTTTCCTAATACTGTTCCTCTTTAAGTAAACTGTTAGATTAACTTTTCCTTAGTTGACATACATGAAACAAAATTTTTAATCCGCAGTTTGTCTATCAAGCTAGAAGCAGCAAAATCCTGAATTTGTCTTCTATTAGCAATTTAGACTTTGGATTCAAGAAGAATCTAGTTCCACATCTGGTGACATGTAGTAACTTCTGCAGTGCTCCCTCGCCCTCATCTAGATGTTACTGTCCTCAGATGTCCACTGCCCCAGAAAAGCTTGTTTTATTAATTTTTCTTTAAATTTTCCTCTTAGGCTCCCATAACTGGAACTGATCACTCTAAAACCAGCTGGGTTCTTGCGTCTGGCAGTCTGCAGTTGCTTTCTCTGGTTCAGTATGTGCTATCAAGCTGCCCTGTTGCAACAGAGGAGATGGCTGTGGGTAAGAAGGAACTGGAGCAGAGCTGCGGCATTTAGGATGGAAGTCCCCAAAGAAATGAAAGAAAGATTGCAGTCAATAGCAAGAAGACATTTTCAGAGACCAAGAGGGAAAGGATAAACACTTTTTATTTCAACCAAGATTAAATTCTTGATACATCTGACAGCCAGTTTTCACAGGGATTACAGAAACCAAAATTTTCCCAAGTTCTCCATGATTGAAAGTAACCGTATTAATGAATTCCATTTTTTTTTTTTGTAAAATACATAAAAATTACAATCTTTCATAAACATTTATGGTGGGTTGGCTCACAAATGTTTTAAATCATTCACTATATCATGTTTGGGGAAAAGGTCCAAAATAGCTCTCTGATTAAAGTTCCTATGAAAATGCGTTGCCTTTTCGAAGGGTTTTTTTTCTTTCAGCTGAAATACATTTATAAAGCAAATTCTTCTAAACCAAAAAATTAATTTTTCAATTAGGAATGCATGTAAGGAGCTAGTAAAAAATAGCTTCTCTGCTTTAAACTTCTATGTCAGCGCAATTTAAGTCATGTGCTGGCATCAGCCATTTCATACATGAGCATCACGTGAATGCAATCTTCTTTCTCAGTTAACTCTTGACTTTTACTGCCCAAGTTATGGCTGCAATACAAAATTTGTTTGAAAGACACTGACCTAGAGAATCTTGCATGAGAACCTTACTGTGAATAAGTGAGGTTTGATGAAGGTAGAGTGGTGGATTGACCTTGATCTGGCCCTCACTCAGCTGCTCTCTCACTTTTCTCTCCCTGCAATGGGAGAGAAAAGAAAATAAAATGAAAAATCTCATGGGTCAAGACAAAAGACCATAAAATCATTTACCGATTATTGCCATGGGCAAAATTTGGCACTTGGGAAAATTAATTTAATTTATTCCCATTTGAAATAGACTTGGAGGATGAGAACAAAAGACAAAAATGAAAGCTCCCCATGCCATAACAGGGTCTCTCTGCTCCCTCTTCCTTCTCACACTTATCCCCTGCTCCTGTACAAGTCCTTTCCTGTAGTCCTTCACAAGCCATTCCAGCATGGAATCTTCCACAGACTGCAGTCCTCCAAGATAAATTTTCTCTTGTGTGGGCTCCCCGTGGGTCACAGCTCCTACAGGAAACATTCCTCTTCTCCTACATATTGTCTTCCAGCCTCTCAATATTTTAGCTTGGTTTTAACAGATGATGATGATATAATCTATTTATCATTTTGTATATTCCACAGTAATAAAATATGACCTACAAGCAGCTCATCGTCAGTGTCAGAACACACTGCTCCTTTCAGACCATCTCTGGAAAGAGGCTCTCCTGCAACTGGTGAAATTCCATCTTTAAACCAGAAGTGCATTTGTCCAGTTCAATGTAACAAAAATTTGCTACTGTGGGATGTCACATCTTTTTCTGAACAAAAATGTTTAACCCAAATATCCCTGAAACCCCATTCTCAAAGTGAGTGTGCTGATTTTAATATTGCCAGCTGCTCAAGTTTAGGTACAAAGCAAATGCAAACCAGTATTTTGATCCAAGTTCTGTTCACTTTATGTTTGTTCCATTCTTATATTCATTCCCAGACATTACCTTTTGGACATCCTGTGAAGAAATTCCTGGAGCTCACTCAGTTTGACCATTCTATATATCATTACAAATGTTATTTCATGAGTGTTTTCAAACATAATAATCTTTATATTGATCTCCTAAGCATACTCTAAGCATTTTATTTGTATAGAAAATGAAGAAATGATATGTTTGAAGATCATTGGAAGATCATTGGAAATAGTCAAACCTTCCTAAAGTTTTAGGAAGTTGGTGATGAAAAGCATATCTAAAGAAGCTAATTGCACTATATTGAAAAAACATGCCTTTTGATTTCTTGCTGCTGTTCCTCTGAGTTCCTCAGAGGTTTCTTGTATCAAGAAGTAGAAAACACTATCTTTTTTTTTTTTTGTGATTACTTCATATTTTTACAAAGATTTTGATAGGAGTAGCAGATGGTTCATTTCCAGCATTTCCTACTATAAAAATGAGAGATATCTGTTCACTGCCACATGTGAAGACACGCTGTGGCTTCTTTAACTGGATTGCCTTTGGTGGAAGCCCAGCAGACACAGCAGATTAATGAACTTCTTGTTAGCAGTCAAAATGCTGTCCTAACAATACCAACTGGGTGTCTGCTGGAATCAACTCGAGTCCTGTTAGTGAGAGCTGGAGTTCAGTGAATGATTAGTGTCCTCTGCAGGAACCTCTAAAAAGGCTGATTAATCAGCTGCATGAGGTGATTGGTTAATTTGTTATTGCATAGTTTCGTTAGGTCAGAAACTTAGATAGTAAAGACAGAAGACTTAGGTAATAAATGCTTTAAAACCTCATTGAAATGAAAATAAGTTTCTAGGCTTTTTATTTCACCTAATAAACAATGCCCCTGACAGTCTTCTTTCTTGTTCTGCATAAATTGCAGTCCTATATAATTTCATCAAATCAAATCCACAGGCTTAGGGTCATTTATGCAATCAGTCTTCTGTTTCCTAGGTAACAGACTCATCAAGAGATGAAATATGACCACCCACTTTCTTTTCCTCTGTTATTTGTTCTCATGCTAATCCATATAATTCATTAGTTTCTCTCTCCTCCTCGTATTTCCCCCTTTACACTTAGTCTCTCTGTTTGGTTGGATGCTGAACATTTATTTATTCCATCATTAGTACACAAAATAGAACATTTATTTAGACCATTATTTGTACACAAAATAGAACAAGTATTTAGAACATTTAAAACCTGACAAATTAATATACTAAAGAGTGCAGGTTACCTACAGGTAGACCCTTTTCACTCTGAGGGAAGGAAGAAACATGTCTTTGCAAACTTGTACAGCTCTGCAGGTAAATTGAGCAAAACGAGAAGATTGGAAACGTGTTTTTGAATTTTTTTCATCTTTTAGATCAATATATAGAATTTAGAATGATTATTTCTATAAGCAAATTTCAATTAACATTTGCTTTTGAAAATAATAGTAAACTAAATTCGACAATCACATTCTATGTCAAGTCTAAGTGTTTCTATTGCACGGAAAAATTACTCATCTGCCAGATCCAGACAGAGATACATTTGCTATGCTCTAGCAAACAAGTGTAATTGTCAAATCTACTGTGTTCTGTCTCTTGACATTTTTAAACAAGTTGATGCTATCCATGTTTTAGAAATATCCCTAAAGGTTCTCATTTGCTACTTTTTGTTCCTGACCAACACCAAGCAGAGAACACCAACTTGTTATCCTTTCATGGCTCTTATTCTCACAACACAGTCTCTGATTCATTTTCTTGTAGCTGACTTCACCAGGTCGTGGTAATTGCTCCATGACAAAATCTGCTAAAAACTCCAAAGTTCTGTGATAAAACCTGGATCATGGTTGTTGTGCATCCTCTCCTCAGAATTCATAGTAACAGTAGTTGCAATTGATCACAAAATGATCTAGCTCATCAGCCCAAATTAAGCTCTGTTCAGTATTCCATCAGGATATTTTCTTACCACTTTAATGCTGGAGAATGAGGTGCAGCTCATGGAACACCAGCTATGGAACATAGCAATGAACGAGGCCATTTGGTTTCCTCTGCTTTCTCAAGCCTTTTCAATTTGGGGTGTAATCCAATTATTTTAAATGCAAGCACATTGATTGCAAGTATGAAAAGCCCAAATGGTGTTCTCTAAATCTCTTTGAAGAGAGTGACTCACCCAAATTGCATTCAGCTTTAGAAGAGTAGAGATGTTCAGAACATTTGCTCATATTGCTTTTGATAAATACAGTTAATTACACAATTCTACTGGGCATTGAAACACCTTCATTGAAACCCAGGAAGCAGAAGAGAACAGTCAAAGAAACCATCCTCTCTTGAAGACTTATTTGTAATATAAATACTATTTCAGAATGAATAAGGACTAAAACCAGAAGTTTCAAAGAGTACAAAAGGACTGCATCAAGACTTCCTCAAAAGAGAAACCAAAGTTTGATGATGAGATATGATTTTATCTCTAAGTGCATATGAAAATAATTTCTTCTTTATCACACCATATTTACATATAATCCAGCCCATGCTTATAGATGTTTAATTTATCACCCATATTTAATATTTTCCCCCCTTGAAATTAAACGAGGGTTTTGAAATTTTTCTCTATCTTCTCTGAAACCCAAGAATTAGTCTTAGGAAGACACAAGTAGCAGAGTCAAGATAATATCTGGTTTAAATGACATTTTGAATATCCTTGGGAGCTGCTTAGTGTGTCTGTCTTGCAGAGTCATCATTCAGAATCCACACAATTTGATCAGTGTGTGATAATTTGTCACAAATTATAGACTACTATTTTTCCCAAATAAGAGTTTTTAATGTATTCCTAAAACTGCTCTTCTCCTAGTTCTCCATCTTTGCAAGGTTTGTGTGTCTGCTTGAAAGTAAAAGACGTAAACTTTATATGCGAGATGGGAGATGCAAATGTCAAGATTTTTCTTTCATCTTCTCTGGAATATGAATGCCAGCTGCTCCTTTGGAATTTTATTAAGCCTCCGAAGCATCAGCAATTTCTGCATTCTTCTTTTAAATAATTAAAGTTTTAGCTATTTGTAGTGTGAAAACACTGTACTCTTTTGTCATAAGTCTTAGGATTTCATCTGTATGACTATCACCCCTTGCAGTTTTCAGAAATTGTCTTTGTATCATTGATGAAACCTTCTGTAAACTATATAGGAAAACCTTCCAAAACTGTACATTCATTTTTAATACTAATATACCTGTATATATCACCTAATAAGTTAACTAATATTATCTAATATATTAATATTACAAAAGCTAAGAATCCGAAATGTTGAGTCAGAATTCCATTAAATTCTATGTGGCCATATTTTTTCTTGCCTTTTTTAACCATTTTGAATCAGTCTCTCACTTCAACCAGGAGAGAGCAAATTGGCTTTTGATACCTTGAATGTAACACCCACATCTGGCCTCTTAAAAATAATTAGCAGCTTAAAAGTAAAATACAATGGGTGAAACAGTTTAAGTGTGCTGACACAGGAAGCATGTCACAGTTCTCTTTCTTAAGAGGGAGTAGGGAAACCAAAAATGCAAATCCATAGGGACAGAATAAAAATAGACCTCACTGCTTAAATGCTCTGAGGGTCCTCATAGGTCTGCAGAGAAAGTGGGAGTTGAAGTGAAAAAAACTTTGTTTAAAAATCTTCACTCATGAGTGACGTTTTTAGCATCACAGAGGATTTTTCTTCCCTGTTTTGCCTGGGGAGGTATTCTCTAAACCTGACAGGCTTTTTGGTGTTGTAGATATCTGCTTGGGAGTTTGGAGGATTTTTTTGACTTTTTGCTCATGATATTTTCTGAGAGGTGACTTTCACCTGGGAGCAGTCTTACTCACCACAGACGTGGCTGTGGAGGCATCCTTCAAAGAGCATTGAGGGATTCTGCCTGTGTGCAAAGTGAAGTTGCCCAGTAGAGCAGGGAGAAGGAGCTGACATCTTGAGAAAGGAAATGAAAAGGGAATGAAGCTTTGGATGCATCCTTGGGAGCTTCATTAAATTGTGCTCTGCAAATTCAGCAGGGTGACTGTGGTGCTAATAAAAAAAATCATTTGGCTCAAAGCCTCTGCTGTCAGTTTTTTAATTATTGGTGGTTGTTTATTATTGTTGCTATTGTTATTATTTTCCTGTAATTCCTTACAGAGTTCTCCAAAGGATCGTCTGCTACCTTGTACCATTTCCTACCCATTTCTCTTTTTTTCCTCCAATATTTCCTATTCATTGTGTCTATGTTTTAACTACTTAACTCTAGAAATTAATTGTGAACAACTACTGTGTTGAGAGGGAAAAGGGACCATTTAGTGAGCAGTAAGGGAAAATTGGAATTAACGCTGTGATTGGCTGTTTTTATGGGCACAGCCATTTGTCCCACTGAACAAAATACAACACATAGAGAAGTTCGTGAAATGATTTCCACTGTGTCTCTGCTGTTGCTCATGTTCTTTAAGCACGTACTCAGTATTATTAAATTTACATCAGCTATGTTTTTTCACTTGGCAAACATTTTTTTGTGTGTGCAGTAACTTCCCTATTTGAGCCACTCCTCACTTCTGCCTCAGAGAGTGCAAGTGCCATTGGTTTTGTTGCTGAAGGTGCTGGAACTCCATGCAACAGAGAAAATATATTCCAACCTCTTGCCTCCTAAACTTTTATGATGTTATTATTACCAGAATAATTGTACTGGAATACTGTCAGTGAACCGGCATTGTATTCTCTACTGCAAGGTAACTGCTTAAATCCATTTTAGACTGACAGAACTAATAACAATCATACCACTTTTTGCACTAAATACACATACTTTCCTTGAGAAGACTGTACATTTGCTGCAGCTGCTATTTGCCTTAGCATAAGGAAGTACAGCTGTATTTGTATCCTTTCAAGTCTTTCATGTGCTTTTCCACTCTTCCTTTGACGTGATGAAAATTTTGGCATCTCAGCAGGGAGGTCCATGTACTAACCACATACTGCACGAAGCATAAACTCTTAATTGTTAGAAAATTGACTTTTGCTCGAGAAGATACTTAACAGTTCAATGAAAACCTCACAACATGGTTGCAAAGGCTGCAATTTTATAATTTTTACTCCAAACATTATTTGAAACCAATATTTGTTAATATTTCATGTGAACTTAATAACTTGCAATCTTAGATGGTAATGGGAGCAATTGCATTGACCTCAGTGAAACTGAAGACCACTCAAACTGAAATTGATGCCTTGTAGAGGCTGACCTGGGGCAGAGTGAAAGGATAAAGGGCAGGGATTTATTAAAAGGCCTTCACAGGGCACACCTTGGGCAGTGCAGGAGTCTCACAGAGACTGCACCCAGGATGGACACAGTCACACGTTTTTGGGACAGATATAAGTTTTGTCCATTTGCATATCAGAGGTTAATTGTCCAATTACAGCTTCAGGCAGTGCAGTCCCATTCTCCCAGTTTACTCCCCCCCAACTCACTTTTGTTTACATTTCTTGGGGCCTGAGACAGTGAGGTGTCCTTGATTGTCAGGCCTGGAGAGGAATTGTTGTGTCTGACCAAAATGGGAAAAGCAGTAGCTAACACTCTATATGGAGCTCGGAGTTATACATGAAAGAATTGCAGGATTACAGATGTATGAAAACATAAAACCTAAAATCCTAAGGCATCAAAATTACTTCTGAGGAGCCTAAAATACATATCGCCAAAATTCTGTTTGCTTAACACTGCTTAAGTTCCTTGTCAGGGTTTGTGATTAGAGCAATCTGATGTCAGATGAAATGACAAAAGATCCCAAAAAGTTGACAGTAACTACAAGTTACTTTTAAAACTATGGCAATGGGGTGCTGGAGTAATGCAGCAGTGAGGAGCCCCCAGGAACAAAATTATATAAATTCTTATTTTATTGACAATTAATTGTTCAAAGATATTCAAGCAGAAACTGTAATAGAGTATAAGGTAAAATAATAAATTGATGGTTGCTGATAGGACAAAAATATCACCTCGACTTGTTGTAATGCTGTAAAACACAACCCCAGGGACATTTGTATATGTAAATTACAGTATAATGAACTGGACCAAGACCCCAGCATGCACATTAGTCTTGTTACATAAGTGTGAGTGACCACTTACCTGTTTCTGCATCATTCTTTCTTTGTTATCATTTAGTATAAAGGCCTGGACTTATTTCCCAAAGGGTGTGCCAGTTTTTTTAGGTGCCTGGCACTCTGTTAAGCAGAATGAGAAGAAAATAAATATCTTGACTGAGTGTGATGATTAGCTCTTGCATACTGGGTGAAAGAACTTTGCTTTAGGGACGAGTCCATCCTCATTCATTAGTAATTAGAGTTGCAAGAAGGAGACAACTGGCTAGGGCAGACGCTGTGAAGTAGGTTGGAAATCGATACTGATTGACCAGGCTGTGATATGTTCAGTGTAGCTACAGAGCCAGCCAGAATCTCACTTGACAATGGCTACCAATGTAATAAATAGGTACTCTAAAGAGAAAGAACCTCTCTTTCAGGTAAGCAAGGGGCAGCCTCACCTCAAGTGCTGGTGGTGGTTTTGGGTTCCACAATATAAGATCTAAAGGTGTTAGAGAGAGTCCAGAGGAGGGCTGAGAAGATGGTGAAGGCTTTGAGGGACCATACAAGGAGTGGATGAGGGTACTTGTCTTCTTCAGCTGGAGGAGGCTGAGGTCAGACCTCACCGAGGGCTGCAGCTCCTCCCAAGGGGCAGCAGAGGGGCAGCTCTGATCTCTGCTCTCTGTGTCCAGGGACAGGACCCAAGGAATGGCTGGAGCTGGGTCAGGGCAGGGTCAGGCTGGATATCAGGAAAAGTTTTCTCCCCCACAGGGTGCTGGGCACTGAACAGGCTCCCCAGGGAATGGGCACGGCCCCAAGGCTGCCAGAGCTCCAGGAGTGTTTGGACAACACTCTCAGGGATGCACAGGGTGGGATTGTTGAGGTGTCCTGTGCAGGGCCAGGAGTTGGACTGGGTGATCCTGGTGGGTCCCTCCCAACCCAGGGTATCCTATGATTCTATGATGTTTTTTAAAATACAGGTTTCTAATGTTACCTACATTTATGTGTAATAAGGTACATGTACGTGATACAATGATGATGCAGATTTCTTGCCTTATGATGATGATGCAAAATTCTTACCTTACTGTATGGCAGTGTGGAATGCCCCTGGATTTGAGCAGTAAAAGCATTATATCTGTTTATCCCACTTGGTCAGCCTGCAAGCCTTCTTCTATCTACAGTTCGACTCTGTAGTTCTTTAACGAATTGCTCGGACAGAATTCATTACATATCAATAAGTTATCTCCCGAGAATCAAAACTGCTTTGTTTGCAAAGAACACTTTTACATATACAGCAGGTAAAATGTCATAGACCTTTCTGCCCCTCCTGAAACTGCCATGTAGAGAGACATAACCTCTTCCCATCCGTCTTGGGAAAATGCTCACCCTGAGCAACTTGAAATGATGTTCAAATTACATTTACCAAGAGAGCTGATTCACTCTTGGTGTAGTAGGTGAAGGATTTCCCTTTTATAAGAATAGATAGTGCTGTTTTCATCTCATTCTTGCTCGAAAGCTGCACTTTTATGCTTACCTTTACTCTCATAGTTTGTATGATGTGTGAGCTGGATATCTGAATGAAATCTGCATAAATAAACCATTGCTTTTAGGGAGCACGTAAGAGAGGGCTATATGCTACTTATAGGTTCTAGCCATCCTGTGTTTGTTTAAGACCCAGGGACTCAGTTACCAAACCAACTCAGAGCAGAAAAAAAGGCTTAAAAAGTCTCTTGGAAGGTCAAGAATCACAGAGTAATTTTCAATATCAGGTACCAAAACTTTATCCCCAGTGGCTATTTTAGGGGAAGATCATGAATTGAGAGAAAGAGAATTCTGCAATTTTTCATCAGTAAAGATTAAGCATTAATTTGCAAAATAAATCTAAAAGAGAATGACATAATTTGTTTAAGTAGCACCGCAAAAACAACTTTGATACCAGTTTTCTTGGCCAGGGTCTTTTCCTGTACAACCTCTGATAACATCAGAATGTCTAGAGGGATAACCAAGAAGAAAAAGTAAATAAAATTAAGTTAAAAATATTTAAAACAAACATTTTTTGTGACAGTAAGAGGAAAAAGCTGGTTTGTGGACTAATACATAGGATTACTTTCTTGATCTTCTTCTCCCTTAAATTACCTGTCCAAGATAGCAAACATATTGATACATTAGATTTCTACCTGATTGAAATAAGCTTCCTACCAGGGACTTCAAAGAAGCTGAATGAGAAGCCTAGTCTGTATTTGTTTATCTGTAAATTGGGTAAAAAATAAGAATAAATTAATTACTCTGGAGTTAATGATATAGATATTTATGATGTGCTTCAGGAAACTGTGGAAATGTCAGATAAATGCCAGTATTACTACCACAGGAATATGCTTGGACTCCCTCTGTGAAGACAGCATGCAATTTGAAAATATACATCAAGCTATTAGAGCAAGAATGGAAACAGACCAACAGCTCTTTTTACACTGCAGTGAAAAGATTGAAATTAGAGATTCCAGTTGGCACTTTGCTCATAGGAAAATACTCCAAGAAATCAATGGGTTTTAGGCAAGACAGGAGTTCTGGAATAGATGAATACAGAAGACTTTTTTTTATAAGATGCATGCTGTTTATCTCATCTTCCCTGGTTTGTAATAAATTTGTGCCTTATCACTTTCACTGCTTATTCTGATTCTTTAAGTTGAACTGATAACATTACAAAGGACAAAAAAAAAGCAGGAGTGGAGAAGATGATGGGTACAGTTTGTGTGTGCATACCTCAGACATGGAAACACAAACTGAGAATATGACAGAGTTGTAGACTGTCTGATAGAAATTTCAAGTGTCCTGTGTATGGAGAGGTCTTAAATATCCCACCTATGGTAGAGTACCCTTTCCAGACAGATCACAAAGACGTTCCCTCTGTACTAAAAATCTCTTTTTTTCCAGTGAAAGCAGTGCAGCATTTTTGTTGGCTGCATTCAGCGTGCAACATTTCTGAGCAACTGACAGGCCTAAATTAGGACATTAGTTAGAGGTACCCTTGATCTTCAGAAAAATATAGTTTAATTATGAAAGATTATTTTTACGCAGCTATGGAAAAATTTAGAGATTTTGCTTTCTTATCAGCTGAAAACATAAACTATAAATTGCATGATCATTAGTTTTCCTTATCTTTGAGGAATTCTTCAACTCTTTCCACAGCTGCAGGTAACTTTGCAATTGAATCATGTGCCTTTATCTGTATAGAGATTATAAATGTGAAGGTCAAAGATCAAAATATCAGCTGTAAGGAAATATCCACTTTAACATCAACAATTCTGTATGTTTGCTTCATCCAAACCCAGCAGGTATTTCTTTGGAAATTTTTCCCTGCTACAGCTTGATAAATATGTCTCATATTAAAATTATGAGGAAGCAGTTTCACACTCCTTATTCCAGCTTGGAAAAATATTGAGGAATTCAAGTCTCCACAAAAAAAATGTAAAACAAACAAACTAAAAAAAAGCCAAACAAACAACCAAAAAAACCCAACCAAACAAACAAAATATAACAACTGAGGAGACAAATATAGATAATGATTAGGTAAGCGCTTTAAAATACAAGGAAATAAAAAATTTAAAACTTTTCCAATGTTTCCATGTTTACAGGACATAATGACTGCAAAAATTGTCATGGACTGCTCACAAACATACAATTCTAACTGTTTCCTCATTGAAGTGCACTCGATAGTATTACCCCACGCTGATCATTCACACTGCACGCAACACCAGCACTTGTGTAATTGTGACACAATTTCCACATGCGCCAGCATTCTGATGCCACACACATCGATCTTCTGGAACACGTTCTATGTCTATAAAATATTTATTCAGATCATGTAAAATTGTCGAAGTTCATGCAGCAGTTTTCTTTAATAATGATTGTATTTTGTAAAGGATGCTTGTGGAGACAGAGCTTATTTAAACCAAGCTTTTATTGCCGTGGATTTGAACACAAAGAAGCTCAGTGAAAAAGCTTATCAGATAAGCTTCTGTCTGATCTATATAATTGCCAACACAACATTTTGCTACAGCATCAAAAATTAAATAAGAATAAAGAAAAGCCTTTTAAAAAGTTCTATAGATAAAAGATAACTTATTAGCAGTAGTAATAAAAATAAAACTAAATTTAAAATAAAATTAATATTTATTTGTAATATCATAGTCATTTAAATTACATGGTGCTTTTCATTTTTAGTTCTAAATTGGCATTCTAAAAAACCTCATTTTTACTGCCTTTTGGAAAATGGAGCACAGCAAGCTCAAATCCATTTAATTCAACAAACCAGAGAAGATCCAAAGTAGAAATTTCATTTATTCAGTCCTCTTGTATCACTGAACAACTCTGTCACCCCTATTTGCTGTTCATTTATTTGCACAGGAAGGAAGGACAGAAAAGAAAGTCAAGAGATGTATATACTTGTCTTGGGGTGATTCTATGACCATACTGTATTCCCCATCGCCTGCTTGATTTCTAGAGTACCTTTAAATTGCAAAGGGGGGAGAGAGAAGCCGAGAGAACTCTTCAAAGTGGCCAGCTTGACCTTGTAACTAGAATGTTTGCATTCTTTTCTCTCCCGATTCTGACAACATTTGTTGGTTAGATGACTTTAGCTCTCTAGTCTCTTCGGCTTTCAGCAGAGAAGGGACTGTGATCTGCCTCAGCGGCTTCT
>VWPU01007081.1:0-32056 GCA_013398955.1 Callaeas wilsoni
GGAGAGGATCCTGCCCTTCTGCAGGACCTCGACGTGTGTTAGGGGTGAGCTGACCTGGCCACAAACTCCCCTTTATCCGTTAGGAGTCGGAATTTGATGACCCTTGCGGGTCCCTTCCATCTGGGGATATTCTGCGGTCCAAAGGGCCCGGTTAAACCGGCATTTGTGAGAGGATTCTGTGCCGAGGCACTGATGGACTTTCAGCAGAGGAGGAAAGCAGAAGTGAGAGGGAATACCGGGCAGGTTCATTCCCCCCGGGCTTCCTGGAGCTCCAGGTGTGTCGGCTGAGGAGATGAAAGCCCTTTATTCACCTCCAGGACCTCTTCCCCGAGGGGTCAAGTGCCTGTTGTGTAACTGCCCTTTCTCTAAACCCTCTGCAGCCTAAATGGGCTGACGGAGATTTAAATACCAGCGTCCTTAACCGGGGAAGTGAGGGCTGGCTGGAGGATCCGTAACCACCGGGGATTCTCCCGGCAAGCCCTCGGCCCTGGGAGCAGCTGTGCTGCAGCAGCCCAGATGTTCCTCAGATGCCCCAGGGTGTGTTCACCCTGCGTGTGGTGCCGTTCCCCGCTACCAGGGCACCCCGAAAATGCCCAGGGCTCTTTGTGCTCCTTGCACAGATGTTCCCTCTCCCAGCCAGGCAAAGGCACAGCTGCTGTGGCCAGTTTGTCACCAAAACTGAGGGAAAAAACCAAAAACTTCCCAGCGACATTTTGTTAGTGTTAGAGAATCAAGGCATTGCTTTTTTCCGGCCAGGATGTGCGACAGAAATCATTTCATCCACACACTGCCCGGGCTGTGCAGAGAAAATCATTGCAGCACACATGACTTTTACTAGATCTTTCCCATTCTTCTACAGTCGAAACCCATAGAAATTCACTGGCTCAATGTTCATTGGTCCGGAGTTCTTAGTTTCCTATTGGTTATTGATCCCAACTTAATTGACGTTAATTAGGCTGTCATTCTTTGTTCTCTTATCTGTCTTTCCCCAGATCAGGTGACTCTGACCACGCCAGGGGTGATGTTTGGAGCTGATGTTCCTCAATGGTCGTTATCTTTTGTGTACCTTCTGTGCTACTCCCGCTTTGTTGAAGCGTTAAGCTCATCAAGCCTCGAGTGGTTGAAACAAGCCCTGAAAAGAAACTTCAATTCTTTTCCCCCTGGGCAAAGGGCGAACAAAACTTCTGACTGAAGATACATTAAAAAAATTTACACCTTGCACCGTTTCCAACAACTTGACCAGCACGTTTTTCGTGTCCAGCTGAGAAGCAAGGTGGCAGCAGCAGCTTAAAATGTTCCTCCCTTGATGCATAAAGGTTGGAAATTTTCCTTTCTCCTGAGCCTGCGGAGCCTCGCAACCAGCCACAAAAAGTTCAGGGGTGTCAGAGGGAAGATCTATGCTCTAATCGGGAGGGACGTCTCCTCAGAGCTCTGCTGGTTGCCAAGAAGCTACTTTTGCAAAAGTGGAGATCTCAAAGAGCTCCTGAAAGAATTGGCTGGAGGGACACGGAGTGACCTGGCTGTGCTCCGAGAGGGTTCCTGGAACGGGGGCCGAGGTGCAGCGGCGAGGAGAGCGCTGGAAACACGCACGGTGCCAGCAGAACGCGGCGTTTAATTGGATTTAAATCCTTCTTGTGCAGGAGGAGCAGCACAGAACCCTGGCTGACCGAACAGCTCTCACTCTCCGTGAGGGGATTCTGGCTGCATCCCTCTGCTCCGGCCGGGCTGTCACATCCCGGGGTGTCCCACTGGGGCACACGGGTCACGGTGAGGGGTGGCAGAACCGGCCCTGGCCGTCCCAAAAACCTCCTGGCCATCCCAAAAACCTCCTGGCCGTCCCAAAAACCTCCTGGCCATCCCAAAAACTTCCTGGCCATCCCAAAAACCTCCTGGTCATCCTAAAAACCTCCTGGCCATTTCAGAACTGGGGTCACACAGGTCACACTGATGGGTGTCAGAACAGGTCCCGACCGTCCCAAAAACCTCCTGGCCGTCCCAAAAACTTCCTGGCCGTACCAAAAACCTCCTGGCCATCTCAAAACTGTCTGCCCTGGGGTCACACAGGTCATGGTGATGGGTGTCAGAACCGGTCCTGGCCCTCCCAAAAACTTCCTGGCTGTCCCAAAAACTTCCTGGCCATTTCAAAACTGTCTGCCCTGAGGTCACACAATGGGTGTCAGAACCGATCCTGGCCATTCCAAAAACTTCCTGGCCATTTCAGATCCTGGGATCACACAGGTCACGGTGATGGGTATCAGAACTCATCTTGGCCATCCCAAAAACCTCCCGGCCATTTCAAAACTGGGGTCACACAGGTCACGGTGATGGGTGTCAGAACTGATCTTGGCCATCCCAAAAACCTCCTGGCCATTTCAGACCCTGGGGTCACACAGGTCACTCAATGGGTGTCAGAACCGATCCTGGCCATCCCAAATACCTCCTGGCCATTTCAGAACTGTCTGCCCTGGGGTCACACAGGTCACGGTGATGGGTGTCAGAACCGGTCCTGGCCATCCCAAAAACCTCCTGGCCATTTCAAAACTGGGGTCACACAGGTCATGGTGATGGGTGTCAGAACCAGTCCTGGCCATCCCAAAAACTTCCTGCCATTTCAGATCCTGGGATCACACAGGTCACACTGAGGGGTGTCAGAACAGATCCCAGCCGTCCCAAAAACTTCCTGACCATTCCAAAACTGTCTGCCCTGGGGTCACACAGGTCACGCAATGGGTGTCAGAACCGATCCTGGCCATCCCAAAAACTTCCTGCCATTTCAGATCCTGGGATCACACAGGTCACGGTGATGGGTGTCAGAACCAATCCTGGCTGTCCCAAAACCTTCCTGACCGTCCCAAAAACTTCCTGGCCATTTCAAAACTGCTGCCCTGGGGTCACACAGGTCACGCAATGGGTGTCAGAACCGATCCTGGCCATCCCAAAAACTTCTGTTGCCACTTTGCTTCCTGTCCTAAATGCAGGTGGGTTCCTGCTCTCCTCGGGGTGCTCAGCTGCCTCTGGGAGTTGGGGGGATTGGGAACACCTAAAAAATCAGTGTGTGGGAACTCCTCCATGGAGCAGTTCTCAGCTCGAGGGATAGGAACAGAAAGTGCAGTTAATAAAGTGGTATTTGGGGTTTTTTTAATGTGAATTTGGGTATTATGACAGACAAGCTCACTGAACTCCTCCCAAACTCATCTGAAACTCCATGGAGTTACATCACCTGAGAGCCCCATCTCATGTGAGGGTCTCGTTAGCGGTCTTGGAATTTGAAATAGAAAACTATTTTGGAGAAAATTCTCCACATAAGTTTTGGTCTTGGGGTTGGATAAACTAATTCCATGTTTCCATGTGGTTGGCACTTATTTTGAAGAAGGATTTGTTAATTTCTGAGGGTGTAGAGGGTCTGCAATCCCATATTGGTTTCAAAAAGCCAAAGCAGGGAGCACAGGCACCGCAAGGGCTGAGATTTCTTCTCTTTTCAAGGTGTAACTTCTTTACTCTCCATGTAGAGAAAGTTAAAATACATCAGAGCTCTATCAAAAGAGAAATGGATCAGTTAAAATCTTGAAATTGTTTGGGTGGGAAGGGACCTTAAATCCCACCCAGTGCCACCCCAGCCATGGGCAGGGACACCTCCCCCTGTCCCAGGGTGCTCCAAGCCCTGTCCAGCCTGGCCTTGGGCACTTCCAGGGGTCCAAGGGCAGCCACAGCCTCTCTGGGCACCCTGTGCCAAAGCCAAACAATCCTTGAGCCCTCTGATTTTTGGGAATGTGGAGCTTGCAGAGTTAATAGTTTTTTCCTCGAGTCATCCCTCAGCTGCTGCTGCTGCCACGCTGATCCCTTGCCCTCGACTTTGTGGCGGATGAGGTCCCATTTTTTAAAAAGCAAAACCAATTCTACTGTAGTCGCCATGATTTAGAGCTTTGTTCCATGCTAAAACACAAAAAACTTGCGAAGATTTAGGTGCTGCACCAGCTTCTACAACACGGAGGATTTAGGCTCGTACTTCCCGTCGACTTTTGGTGGTGTTGTTGTTGACTGAAGTTTTCCTCAGGGAAGTTCTGGGCTTGGCTGGGAGTGACCAGAGCTCTCCCAGGGCAAAGGGTAAAACCACGGAGGGTCAGGAGCAGCACACAACATGAAATTCCCAGAGGAGCCGTGGCTGCCCCTGGATCCCTGGAAGTGCCCAAGGCCAGGCTGGAGCAGCCTGGGACAGTGGGAGGTGTCCCTGCCACAGCAGAGGTGGCACTGGATGGGATTTAAGGTCCTTTCCAGCACAAAATATTCCAATATTCCATGATAAATCCTCCCTCCAAGGTCCCCAGTGTGTGGACAAGCCAAACCCACCTCTCTGCTGTGTTCCAGTGTCTCAGAGAGAGCATTCAGAAACGACCAGAAACTCCATCAGTCCAAAGGTGAACACCACTCCCACCCCTCCACTCCTGAAAGTTTTTGCCTGGCAATGAAAATTAGCTCAGGAGAATTGCTAAGTAATTTCAAGTACCATAAAGTAGCTGTTGGGAATAAAAAGTGTCGTAACTGCGAAAGCATCAGCCCAGTTTCTGCAGGAATGAGTTATTATCATTAATTATCACTCTATTTTACAGTTATTGCCTGTAATTTCAGACTTTAAATACTCCAAAGCATAAACAATGCTAATTTAATTACAGTGGGAGAGTCGTAAAAATTTGCATGCGGAGGAAGAAATCATTAATAAAGTTTATTCCAAGAGAAACTTAATAATTAGCATTTGTTGGCATCTTTAGTGTGATGGAATTAGGCATCGTTTCTTAGCTATTATTTATATTTGCTTCTCATCAGGGTGAGATGGAGGATTGTGGAGAGAGCTGCATGACCTGGGAGTGCTGAGCAGCACCGAAATCGTCCCTCTGGTGTAAATCCCTTCCGTCGGGTTCACTTCCCTCTTTGTGCCCAAGCACAGCACTGGAAAAACCGTTCTTGGGCATGGGAAAATCCAGGTCTTGACCCTGCTGCCGAAAATATTTCCACAGAAAGGTGAAATGTGCCTCCAGGCACGAGCAGGGAAGGGAAATTGCATTTCCTCTGATTGATGCCATTGTTTCCCTTAATTTCATCAGGATCTCCTGTCCTCTGTCAGGAACCGCTCCTGTGAGTCGTGGTTCATCTTTGTCAGTGGGATGGTCACTTACATCTGCTCTAGGCATTAATGAAGTGGTTAATTAGTGCAGGAAGGTGAGCAGAGCACCACAGCATCCTGCTGGAAACACAGGGAGCTGACAAGGGGCTGTTTTCTTCCCATTTGCGTTACGGTCAGAGGCCCGTTTATGTACAAAAATATCTGTTTAATGTGGCTCTTCGTAATTTAACATTAATTTATGGGCTGGCTGGGTCCTTTTTTTTCTTCCTCTTTTTCTTCTTTTTCTTCTTTTTCTTCTTTTTCTCCCTTTTCTCCTTTTTCTCCTTTTTCTTCTTTTTCTCCTCCTTCTCCTTCTCCTTCTCCTTCTCCTTCTCCTTCTCCTTCTCCTTCTCCTTCTCCTTCTTCTCCTCCTCCTTCTCCTCCTTCTCCTCCTTCTCCTTCTTCTTCTCCTCCTTCTCCTCCTTCTCCTCCTTCTGCTCCTTCTCCTCCTTCTGGTTCTTCTTCTCCTCCTTCTTATTCTTCTTCTTCTCCCTTTTTTCCCTCTTCTTCTTCCCCCTTTTTTCCCCTCTCTCTATTTCTTTAGCTAATTCTCAAAGCGCTTTATGTCACGGAACACTGCCACAGCCCACAGGTGAGTAAAATTCCCGGGACTGGAGTTCCCAGCTCTGAAATCCGCCCCTCTGCTCCGAATCGTCTGCGTTTGTGCGGAGGAACATAAATCCAGCTCTAGGAAATGTCTCCTGGATCCCCAGGGGTGCCACACGATCCCTCTGCCCCCATCCCGGTGGCCCCAAACACCGGGAATTCGTGGCCCAGTCCCCCCTCCCAAGTGCCTCCCGTTCTTCCCAGCGCAGGATTTCTGCCCCCGCTCGCTTTGGGAGTGATTTTTGGGTGGTTAAAAATAAATCAGCAGAGGGCAAGGAGGTTTTTCTGTGCACAGAGCGGAGCCTGAGCGGCAGAGCTGCTGAGGCTGCACTTCTGCGGTGTGAGGCACGCTGGCCTCAGCAGCTCCGGGCAAACTCCAGCTCCTCAAAGTTTTTATTGGAGTGAGGGGCCCAAAACTGGCCCAGAATTTGAGGAGTGGCCTTGGCAGTGCCCAGGACAAGGGATGGTCACTGCCCTGGGGCTGGTACAGCCCCGCTGCCCGTGGCCTTTTTGCCCACCTGGGCTCGTTTGCAGCACCCCCAGGTCCTTTTCCAGCTTTCCAGCTGTCACAGGAAGAATAAACTTCAGGCAAAGTTTATTAAAGAAGCCCTTCTGCCACGTCTGAGGGGCAGGAAAGACTCATTTGTGTATTTAAACTCCTTCACAGAAAGAGGTTTAAATAGAGGCAAATCCTTCCTTAACCTCAGCTTTTGGCAGAAGTTTAAATTTAAGGAATCACTTCGTCCCTCAAGTTCCAGCGACAGCAGATCAGACCTGTTTGTAAAAATGAATTCTTTATAAAGCAGACAAGAGACAACAGGCGAAAGATCTTAATCAGAATTACTCACTACACGGTATAAAACTAAAGAGCCGCCAGTAGATTACAGCAGAACATAAACCAGTGCACGGTGTCAAGGAGCCTGTATTAAAGCAGGCAAAATAAACGGTATTGATTGGGAACGGAATGTAACTTACCACCAAAACAAGGATAACGGGCACAGATTCCTTCGCTTAATCCCTTGGAAGTAACTGAAATACGTGTCCCCACTGGTGGCAGAAACTCCACACATTTCCGGGAATTAGTTTTAATTTCTTTTCATCTCCAGAGCATCAAAAGACTCTCGCTCCGTGGCACGCCCTCCGCGGAGATGATAAACTTGAATTACCCACTTAGGAACAATGTAGTGCCAGTCTGATTCTTGTAGGTATTTCCAAGGTAATTCTCACCTCTGCCACTAATTCCGTGTCACAGCTTGTCCCTGTCTGCCGTACCTAATGGCTTTGGAATGGAAATGAGCTTTAAGTGGCTGTTAACAGAAATTGCCTTTGAACCCATCAGCTGGAGATCAGAGACCTCTGAGCTCCCCGGGTCTTACAAGCAAGATTTTTTTTTTTTTCCTGAATATAGATATAGTTATAAACTGTAAAACGTAATTATTAGCTTTATTTGTCTTTTATTCTTGTTTATACCCCGTGTTCCCAAGTTGGGAAAGCACGGAGTGGGTTCCTGGCTTTTCTTGCTGCCTCTTCCCAGCCTGGCTGAGGATTTGTGTTTTGGGGAGCGCTGGCCGTGGCTCGGGTGGGGTCTCGGGGTGTGTTCCTGCTCTTTTGGGAGTTCCCATGGAATCGGGCACAGCGTGGCTCTGCCGCCCGCCCTGACAGCTCCGGCTCAGGGCTGCGAGGAACGCTCGAATTCCGCCCGGCAAAGCAATGCAAATACTCGGTTTGGGGATGGATCTTTACATCCACACCAGGGTCTCGTTCTGTGTATTGCGGGACAATGTTCTGGACTCGGGATGTGGGAATTGCCTGTGAAACCTGTGGGAATTGAATTGCCTGTGAAACCTGTGGGAATTGCCTGTGAAACCCGTGGGAATTGCCCAGAGGAGCTGTGGCTGCCCCGGCATCCCTCGAAGTGTCCGAGGCCAGGCTGGAGCACCCTGGGACAGTGGGAGGTGTCCCTGCTCGTGGCAGGGGGAACTGGATGATGTTTAAAATCCCTCCCAATCCAGAATTCCCCGATTCTGTGAAATCACGCCTTGCGGAGCTGTTCCAGCTCAGTCTCAGAGATGAATCCTAGCAGAGATTTCCGTGCCCTGACCCTCTGCCCACATCAGCACCTGGCCCTGTCCCAGAACTTGGCCCTACAAAGGCGTTTGGCCCTACAGAGGCGTTAATGCCGGAATGCAGGTTCTGGCCCTCTGTCTGTAAATGAGCTGCAGGAACGGACTGGGGCAGCACAGGCACGCTACAGGGATGCAGGGATGCAGCGATGCAGGAATGTCAGAATGCAGGGATGCAGGGATGCAGGAATACGGGAATGCGGGAATGCGGGAATGCGGGAATTCAGGAATGCAGGAATGCAGGAATGCGGGAATACGGGAATGCGGGAATGCGGGAATGCAGGGATGCGGGAATGCAGGAATTCAGGAATGCGGGAATGAGGGAATGCTGGAATGCAGGGATGCAGGAATGCCGGAATGCAGGAATGTAGGGATGCAGGGATGCAGGGATGCAGGGATGCAGGAATGCAGGGATGCAGGAAAGCCGGAATGCAGGGGTGCAGGAACGCAGGAATGCAGGAAAGCCGGAATGCAGGGATGCAGGAATGCAGGAATGCAGGGATGCAGGAATGCAGGGATGCAGGAATGCAGGAATTCTGCTGGCACCGCGGTGGCCCTGGGGACACAAGCCCTGCCTGGCGCAGCTCCAGCTCCAGTGGCCAGCCGGTTCAGGGAGCAGGAGCCGGGTGCTCTCCGCTCTCCCTCCTCGGGGAAAACGCGCATTCCTCAGCTCCCCTCGGCTGGAGGGCACCTGCGGGGCCCTTTCCAGAAAGCGATGCGGATCTTCGCTCATCACCCGCGGCCGATCCCCTCCGCGCTGGCTCTGGGGGTGCTGAGGTGCAGCTCCCGCAGCCCCCGGAGGTGACAAACGAGGGACACCGCTGTGTCGCACCCTGACGAGATCCCCTGGCATTTCAGTGCCAGATAAGTTTGGGTTTTTTTTTAGTTCTACTACTTTTTTTTTTTTTTTTGAGGAGGCAGGAGACTGTGAAGGCAGCTCGAGCAGCCTGTGTTTATTATTTACATGCTCCGTGGTAAAAGCTGAGCTGCCAAATTCCAACGAGGGACAGGATTGCCTTGGAAATTAATACAGAGATTGGTGGGGGTTTTTTGGCTGTCAGGTCTGCCCGGTTTCCTTCATTTTTTACATTTTTCAGAGCGTCGGTTTGGGTTTGGGGAGCGGTGGGAGGGAGCGCTGCTGGAGCTGGGTGCGGTTCGTGCTGGGAGGGACCAATCTCGGCATTTCAGTGTTCAATATATTTTAAAAAAAAAAATTGTTAGGTTTTTTCACTGCTGTGATATTATACCTGGGATTCTTTGGCCGCGCTCTGTTACTCTGCTTTTCATTCCCCTCTTTTTGACACAAGTCCTGCCTTGTTCTGATGAGTGCAATGTCTGTCCCTGCTGCTTGGCTGGCGTGACAGAAATGAGATTTATCCGCTCCGAGACTTCCCGAAGTATCCAGGTCAAACAGCACTCAAACCGTCAGGAGGAAAAGAAACAACCCCAGTTCATTAATACTTTAATTTGGAGGTGAGAGGTGTAGAGATGATAATGTTTAATTTTCATCGCTCCTTACGAGCTCAAGTAAAGCAGAGGAAAAATTGCTTAGGAGTGGGAACAAGTGCTCCGGGATGTGAATTCATTAATAAGTGTTTCATTAGAATTTGTTTATTCTTCCTGCTTTCTTTTGGTGAATTATTAAAGTGATTTGAACTCGGTTTTTAGCACATTCACTTCTTATAATTGTTAATAGAGGATGTAAC
Organism: Callaeas wilsoni; assembly: GCA_013398955.1. NCBI lineage: Eukaryota > Metazoa > Chordata > Aves > Passeriformes > Callaeidae > Callaeas > Callaeas wilsoni. The sequence continues at coordinate 9,594 of VWPU01007081.1, forward strand.
CCCTTGGATTTATTTAACGACAAACAAAAGGTAGTAAATGGAATAGAAATGCTTTTATGCCAAATCCAAGAAAGATTTTGTCATCTTCATTGTTTTTTTTAAGGAAAAGTCAGTTTTTCAGGAACAAAAAGCCGCCTGCAGCCACAGGAAAAATGAATTGGAAAACGGTTTTCAGACCCTCTGGAGCAGGAGTTGGGCTGTAAGAGGGTCTGTGTGGGACGGGGATTTAGGGTCAGGGAGCACAACCCCGAGCCTGATGGGATGGGGAGAAAAAGGGAGAAAGTGGGAATGTCGAGAGGTCTGAGGAACAAAATCCTGTGGTCACTTGCAGGAGATGGGACAAGAAGAGGCTGAGGGAACCAAATTCCACCTGAATTTCAAACCACCGGGTGGGCTTGGGGCATAAATGTGTGGTTTTAGTTTAGAACACTGCGGGGGGGAAAAAAAAAATCCCCCGAGGACTTGAATTCCTGGGATGAGCACCCGGGGAATTCAATCAGCTGCCAGCTCCTCCACACCCCACCACTGCCGTGGAACGTGGAACGTGGCTGTGCAAATTCCCAGCATCCCGATTTTCCAGTTCCAGTATCCACCGGAGCTGTGCAGTCACCGGATAAATGCTGCTCTTTGATTTTCGAATATTCTTTAAATAGTCACCTGGTTTTCCTCCTTTTGAAATATTGTACAAATCCAGCCTTGTCCCAAAGCACGGCCTGGGTTTATGGTATTTTTAATGCAGTATTTCATGCTGGTTTCCCAAAATTAATGGGTTTATGGTATTTTTAATGCAGTATTTCATGCTGGTTTCCCAAAATTAATGGGTTTATGGTATTTTTAATGCAATATTTCATGCTGGTTTCCCAAAATTAATGGGTTTATGGTATTTTTAATGCAGTATTTCATGCTGGTTTCCCAAAACTGATGTTTTTCACCCTCACCAAAACCAGACAAATCAATGCAAGAGCCCACAACGGACAAACCACTGGCAATAAAGCAGAATATCCATGCTGGGGAGAGAGAAAACCGTCAATAAGAAAATAGATTTTTCTTTCAGCTTGGCAACAACCACAACAAATTGCAAAGTTATGAGCAGCCATTGGTTATTTTTCTCTCCTTCTTTTCTCATGGCATCCCCGGACTCTCAAATTCACAGTTTGAGGTGTAACAGGAGCATTGAAGCTGGAGGGGGTCAGGTGGGGAGAAATGTTGATTTAAACACGATCATGCTTGTTTTTCAGCTTTAGAAGTTTTTAAAAGGAGACATTTTTCGAGGCGTTCCAGATGTGCGGCCCAGCGGCTGAGTCCGTCCTTCCAGCGTTCCCTTCATCCTCAGAGCTCTCCCTTGCCTCGCCACCCCCCCAAAAATGTGTTAAATCTCGGTTTCTAGCACTTTCTGGCCTTGCAAACCCTGCCAGCAAGGGGCAGGGCTGTAAGAAGGAACACGTATGTAACATATATGTCACTGCGTGCCCCTCGCTGCAGGGCAGGAACACCTGCAGCTCTTCTGGTCAATGAGCCGTTCATCTTTTATTTCACTTGGAACTTGTGGCTGTCCAAAAAGCTGTGGGTAAATTCTCTTCTGTAAACCTCTTAAAAATTGACTTTTTTTGTGAGCTTCAACAGCTAAAAAAAAATTAGTTTCTGTTCTCTGGGAGAAAAAAAACCAGCAACAAAAAGCTGGAATCCCAACACTGAGAAGCTTTGAGATTTTCCCGTTTGATGTTTACACACCTCAACTCTTTTGTAACAGTTTGAAGTGGCAAAAAAAACCCCTCATTTTTACTTTGAGAGCGCGGTAACTTTTATTCCCTTTAAAAAAAAAGTAGAAAAGGAACTTTGCCGACACTTTTCAGGGAGAACTTCAGCTCTGCCCTGAGACGTGGTGTAACATTACCAGCTGCTGCCTCATTGCTGGCGATGCTGGTTTATTTATTTATTCGGCCATTATTTAATGCAAATGCCGCTCCTGTGTCTGTGTTGTTGGAGCTCTCTGGAGGAATTTCAGCAAATTCACAGCCCGTGTTTCCTGAGCATGAATAACAAAACCTCTTCCATCACTGCTGCTCTGTCTGTCGGAAACCCCGTGAGAAAAGTCATTTCTTCCCACGTCTCATTTTAGGGTAAAGCACCAGCAGCATCTTAAGGGTGCAAACACTGGAGTAAATATTTCAGTTTTTTATAGCAGAATCTTCCAAGTCATTCAATTCCAGAACTCCTTCCCCAGTGAAGATTTTTTGTAAGGCTGCTTCATTCTGAATCTTCGCCTTGGAACAGGTAAGGGGAAATCCCTTTTTGAGGAAAAGAAATGACATCAAATCAGCGGTTCAGAAGGTTTCCTTCTCCTTTTCATCGCTGTCTTGGACCCCTCAGTGGATTCAGGCTCCAGCCTTTGCTCTTTTTCTCACAAGTGCAAGATACAACAATTTTCATACCCAATACATTGGAGTAGCTCAGGTTCTGTTCAGCATTATGTTGACCTTTTCAGTATTCAGCATTTTGATTATCTGGTGATCTTTCCCCTGCTGGAAGGCTGGGGAGGGCTTTAAGAGCACGAATGCAGGGGACAGGCAGAGCAAACAGCAGAACAGATCTCAACAAAGCCGCTGCTGCAATTTGCAAACTGCAGGACACGTCCAAATATTTGCTATTGTCTTTTATCAACTTGCCAAAGGGAACAGAAGCTCAGGAACAGGCTGCTGTGGAAGGACAGGAAAAATGATGAAGATTGAGGGTTTGATTTACAGGGAGAGATTAAAGTGACAAAGGATGAATGGCTTGACTAAACAGTTTTTGAATGGGGCTGTAAAAGTTGTCTGAGGGCAGGCAAAAGTTACCTGCACCCCCAGGGAAGGGGTGGCCTGGGGGTCCAAAGGGGACAGAACTTTCAGTGGGGGATCAAACAGCAGAAAGAAAAATTAGAGAGCAATAATTCAGGCAAATGCGAGGGATGTCACTGCACCACTGCCTGAGTGTCCCTCGTGTGCAGTGAGAGGGGTCTGAGCACCTTCGTGTGTGGCTCCTGCTGAGCTCTGCACCACGAGCCCCGGCTTGGAGGGACTGCACCGCGAGTCCTCGCTTAAAATACACTTCTGGGGTGTCTCACGGTCTGAGCCTGCCAGTTCAGAGCTGTAAATGAAAGCCATAAATCCCCTTCCCTCCCTGCTTAACACCCGTTCTGTTTTCGGCTCTGCTGATGTTCGCAGCCTCTGCATGGAAGAACATTTCCCAGTGCTCATTAATCCACAGACTGGTGTCATTCATGTGCCACTCTCTAAAGCTTTTGTAAGAGGTGAGAAGGAGATGAAAGGGATCTGGTGATGGGATTCAAAATTTGCAATCAGGTTTCATTTGTTCACTGCTGATGGGGAACAGCCCAGCTCCACAAAAAAGCGGAATTATCTCTGCTGTTACTCAGGCTGTTGTGTGGAAGGTGCTCACAACAACTGCAGCGCTGATGAAGTGAGTCCTGAACGTTGCAGTCTTTCTTTAAACATCCTTAAAATGTGATTGAGAAGCTTGTCCCGAGAAAGGGGCAGGGAAGGGGGGATTTTCTTCTGTGAGTTTATAACCACAGCGTCTGGTGGGAGGAACCCCCTGGAATGGAGGGGCTTTGCCCTGTGCAGGATTTGGGACGAGCCTGGCTGTGTTTTGTCCCGGGAGCAGAACGTGGAGAGGCACCTGCAGCTGAGAGATGTCTGAAAACACTGATTTTGTTTGCCTCTCCCTTTGAAAATCCCTCGCGAACCTGAGGCACGGTCCGTAGGGCTGCTCCTGGGATTCTGGCTGGTGGGAGCTTGGCTGTGTCAGGAAAATTAATCCACCAACACCAGAGGTTTATGTCCAAAAAGGAGACAGAGGAGTCCCGTTACTTTATTCGGATAAAGGGAGAGGCCATGGGGCATTCCCCTGGGGTCTCTCCAATTTTTGGAGGATGAAGCCTCCTTTTTATCCTAATTTCCCGAGCGCATTTTCCCTCTCTCTTTCCCCATTGGCTGAGGTACTTGAGAGGTACAGACTTCCCAGAATGCCTAATTCCTAAGATTCCCTTCCAATGTATCCCCCCCTTAGCCTTTTTTTAATTCCTATGGAATTTATGGTTCTCCTCATTGTTTCTTTCATCTTTTGATATTCTATGCCATTTATTAGCAGACCTACAGTTTATTGATACAGACAAATCTCTCTTTCCATTCATCGATCAGTGGAACCCTTCCCATTGTTTCTTTTATCTCTCAGTGCTGGTTTTTATCTCCCAGCGGGCTGTAGTTTATTTGTAAAGACAAGTCCCTCACTCCTTTCAGCCGTGCCCAGGGCTGGGGCTCTGGGGCAGGACACGGTGCCCAGGTTGGATAAATCAGCTGCCGCAGAGCTGATCTCAGCCCCACAGGTGGGTGACCCCCACAGGTGACCCCCCACCTCGGGGGTCTTTCCGCTGTTTCACCTGCTGAGCCCACCCCCTGCGCTGGCCCCGCTCGCTTTATCCCTCCCTTTTCCTCCCAGTCCAACAATTGGTGTCCCCACACCGTGGGCTCTTCGAGCTGCCATAATTTACCTTTTTAAAGCCAAAACAAGCTGGGGTTGCTCACCTGGGGTTGGAGCTGACCTCCCCTGGTTCTTCAAAAGCGTCTCTGGAGGACACAATTTGTGGGCTTCTAAGCAAGGGTTCAGAGATGCAGCGAGGCAGGAGTTCAGAGTGAGGAATGAATTCTTTATTAAATTTACAATACTATTTATATATTTTAGTTTTATAAAGCAATTGAACAGTGCTCACACTTCTCCTAGGGTGATTGGTCACGGTCTCAGACACCCACTTAGAAATGTTTTTACCTAATATAATGTACACGAGGTCAGAAGATACCAGATATGAATGCTATTTACAAAAACCCTATCTATTGTTTACATAGCTTACACAGCAAAGGAAAAGTTCTCACAGAATGAGTGCAAGAAGAGAAAATTTCCCTGCTCCCAGCATTTCAGCATCCACACACAATTTATTCTAAATTTTTTCATCTACAATATTTAGGTGATATTGAATTGATATTTAATCTGAAATACTCTGCAACGACCACACTGCTCGTTTTACCCAGGAATTTCACTCTGTGTTTAGGGAAAGGTGTCCAGCTCAGGGTTATTTCGGATTATTGCTGTAGGAAATGACTGCGGAGCAATTCCTGCTACAAACACAGGCTCCAGTCCTCCAGCAGGGCCTGGAAAAGGCCATGTTAATCTTGCAGGACTTTCGTGTCTGTCTGCTTTTATGTCATTGTGTCACTTCCAATTAAAATGTCAGCTTTTACAAGTGTCACGTCTGCGTGTTCTCCAATTCCTTCTGGTTTTGTGGTGGGTTTTTAGGATTTACCTGGGCAAAAAGCCCCATTTTTAATGCCTGGCTGGGACATGCAAACCTTGGTGCCATCAGGATGATATTATTATTATTATTATTATTATTATTATTGTTGTTGTTGTTGTTGTTGTTGTTGTTGTTGTTGTTATATTTTGTTGTTGTTGCTGTTATTTCTAATTTTTTTAATTGTGTTTGTTTAATCATTAGATTTTTACTAAAGTTCAGCCCTTCCAGCCCCTCTGTTTGGGGCACAGCCAGCAGGGAACCCAGGGTCACTCAGCACCTCTGAACAGGACCTGGGATTTGTTTTAATGCTCCAAATTATTCATTAGGGCAAAAGTGCTCTGCCAACCAAAGCAGAACAGCAGGGACAACATAATTTTTTTTTTTTTTTGAGGTATTTGTTGGTTGTGTGGCTGTTTCTTTGTTTTTTTCCCCGAAGTCTGAGGCACGCTGTGGTTTTGGGATGCTGCCTCCAGTAGGATCTGCCTTTAATTGTAAATTTGCTTTATCTTATGCCTGAAAAGAAAACTAATCTGCAATTTATACTCCACCATTAAAGCTGGTCGGGAATTGTTCTGTGGGAATACCGACGTCTCCAAGTGAAATTAAGGACTTGAGGAAAAAAAAAAAATTAATTGAGAATCAAAGGTTCATTCAAAATTAAAGTTTGTATGGATTTTCAGTTAGAATGAAATTCATCTCTGTCAGTGGGCAGGCACGTTGAAAGTCCTGCTCTGTGAGTGTTCTTATGGCTCCTTTTATTCGAAGGAATAAAAGCAATTTATCTGCCCTGTGTTGGAGTGGGATGAATCAGCCTGGGAAGGGCCCATTTCTTTCTCTTTCTTTCCTTTTTTAAACCAATTCTAAAGCCCACTGAAGAAGTAACCTGGGGGAAGTCCCTCCTTCCTTTATTCCACTGAAGTCAGAGGAAAATTGAGATTTTGTAGATTCACCGTGACCTAGCAGAGGAATTATTTCATTTGCTGAGCGTTCTGCAGGACCATAAAGAACCTCCCGGGTTGTTTCTATCCATTCTCACTCCAATAATATTTGGGATCGAGCAGTGGCCAATGCTGGGCCATCACCCCCTCACTGGAGGGGAATGGAGGCAGAGAATTGATTTGTCCAAGACTGGAAAGCGAATCCGGGCTCAAAACTGGGATTAGACCTTCCCTAAACACCGTTTAAAGGAACATTAAAAACCAGAATATTAAACACTGATCCTTGCGCAGGGCGAGGGATTTATCCTCACCTGCGTGGGGCCAGGTGAAATCAGGAAAAAGAAATTCCTGAATGCCAAGAAGTCAGGGTTAAATTTTCCTTCTGGAGAGAGGGGCTGTGGTTTCCCAGGTGCTCCTTGCAGAGCTGGGATGTGCTGTGGAAACCCTGCCAGGGGAGGGGACGGGGCTGGCAGCTCCCAGAGCTTGTGTCAGCTCCAATTCCTGCTCCCTGCTCATCGGGATTTAATTCCAAGGCTTGGTCTGCCCCGGTTTTGAGGTATTCATCCATTTCCTCTGCTAATGAGAGCCCTAATTCCCTGTAAAATCACCGGCAGTGAAGCTGCCCAGAAAATCCAGCTGTAAAATCACCGGCAGTGAAGCTGCCCAGAAAATCCAGCTGTAAAATCACCAGTGAGTGAAGCTGCTCAGAAAATCCAGGTGTAAAATCACCAATGGTGAAGTTGCTCAGAAATCCAGCTGTAAAATCACCAGTGGTGAAGCTGCCCAGAAAATCCAGCTGTAAAATCACCAGTGGTGAAGCTGCTCAGAAAATCCAGCTGTAAAGGATTAAAAGGAATTTTTATGGGATTGAAGGAAATTCTTATGAATTGAAAGCAGTTCTTATGGGATTGAAGGAGTTCTTATGGATTGAAAGCAATTCTTACAGATTGAAGGAAATTCTTATGAATTGAAAGCAGTTCTTATGGGATTGAAGGAGTTCTTATGGATTGAAAGCAATTCTTACAGATTGAAGGAAATTCTTATGAATTGAAAGCAGTTCTTATGGGATTGAAGGAGTTCTTATGGATTGGAAATAGATCTTATGGATTGAAGGAAGTTCTTACGGGATTGGAAACAGTTCTTATGGACTGAAGGCATTTCCTATGGATGGAAGGCAGTTTCTGTGGATTGAAGGCATTTCCTATGGATTGAAGGCAGTTTTTATGGGATCAAAGGCAGTTCCTATGGATTGAAGGCAGTTTTTATGGGATCAAAGGCAGTTCCTATGGATTGAAGGCAGTTTTTATGGGATCAAAGGCAGTTCCTATGGATAGAAGGCAGTTTTTATGGGATCAAAGGCAGTTCCTATGGATCGAAGGCAGTTCCTATGGACTGGAATCAGTTCCTATGGATTGAAGGCCCCCAGTGCTCTGGCAGTTGCCCGATTTTCGGAGCTGGTGTAATCCTGCCCCGGCCCTCGTGAAGCACATCCGGGCTCTCAGCACAGATCCTGCGGGAAGCAATCCATGGGAAAGGGGTTGGGGCTGAAGCAGACAGAGCTCGGACCCAATGCCACAAAAAGATTGATCCTGGCATGTGAATATTAGGAAAATACAGCAGGGAGGCTGTTCCTGAAATGCCTCTTCCCACAGTTCACGTGCCAAGGGAAGGATTTGGGAAAAGGAACCCCCCACTCTTGGTTTAATTGGCATCAAATCAGCAAATTTATGTGGGATTATTTGCATGGAATGGGACGGCCTACAGGCTTCCTGCCCACCTTTTAGGAAGAGGAGATTCTTTGGGGAAATAATAACCACACGCTCCTTTATTTCCACCTTAATCCACACCAGCTTCGCGCATCCTCTCGAGATTTCAGAGATGGCATTATTTTAACAGTTAACAGCACGTCCTGCTCTGTGTGTATTTTAAAAGTCAGATGATAAACCAGGTTTCATCATCTCCAAGTGACAATAGATCTTGCTGGGGACAAATTTATGGCTATTCCATTTTTGTGCTGGTGTCAGCTAACCTTGGCAAACAGAGCCCCTCTTGCTGTTGGGATGAATCGAATAAATCTTGGCTTTTCCACTTTCTCTTCCTCCTGCTTTTGAAACCTTGTCTCAGACCTTGTCGCCTCCTTTATTCATGGCAGCCAGAGCATCCTGTGGGCTGAAATTCCTTCAAGGACCTGGCGGTCATATTTCACCCCTTTTTTAGCCTTTTTTTAAAAATTTATTTCTCTCCCTTGCCTTGGTGCATAAAAAACCCCATGAACAGCTCTGTGATGGCTTCAGAGGCACTGCTGGGATATTTGTTTATTGTCAGTAATTTCCAGAAGCTGAAAGTAATCTCCAAACGCTTCCATTCCAATGAGGGGTTTGATCAGTTAGGGTCCTTGGTTCATTTTATTTTCTACCACAATCCTGAGGTTCCACATCTCTGAGGAACATTTTTTCTCTGTGCCACCCTTGCAGCAACTCCTTCGGCACAGGACGAGGCTTCTTCTGCCCCTGGACCCCTTTTTGCTGCCTTTGTAAATCAGTAACAAAATTTACAGGGCGTCTTTTAAGGCATTTGAGCTGTTCTTTCATTTAATGGAACATCTGCAATAAGAGAAGCAGCTCGCTCAGAGCTGAGTGCAAAAAGCCTGTCAAAATTTGGTATGGTTTTAGTTCTTGGTGAATCGAAGAAAAATCAGAAATCTGGAAGGCATTTTGTGAAATTATTTTTCTCTTTTCAACGCTGTCTCTGAAAATAAAAACAAAGTGATGGGTTTAAATGACAGTTCACATTCCAGAATCACAGAATCCTGGAATGGGCTGGGTTGGAAGGTACCTTAAAGCCCACCCAGTTCCCCCATCCCAGGGCACGCCTTCCCCTATCCCAGGATGCTCCAAGCCCTGTCCAACCCGGCCTTTTTTCAGAGATTTTTGTCATTTTATCCTGAAAAAATTACCTGAGCAGATCTGCGGGTGAATAAACCGAGGAAAGGCAAAGAACTGAGCATCTTCTGCCTCATCCAAACAAACGAGCTCCAGCTGAAGATCCGAGCAATCAGATTTGCATAACGAACGCGTTTATGCCACATCACAGTCACCGGCTTTCCAAATTCAGAGAGCGTTTCCCCACCGTTATCTGCTGGCAGGGCAGAAAAATGGAACATTTGGGTGCCAACGGTTTGCAAGGCAACGTGGATGCGTTTTGGTTTGTGCTTTTCAACATCGGATCCTCAAAGATGTGTCCTTAACTGGGGGTTAAAAGTGTCGGATTAGTGCCTCCGGCTTTTGGGGATTTGGGCAGGGGATTTTTGGGCTGAATCCTCTTCCAGATTACTTAAACTGAGCACCTGCCTGTCTTCTGTATCTTCTAACAGTCCTGTTCTTTTTCTATTTTTTATAAGCTTTTCCACACGGTTAATTATTTTATTAGTATTATTTCCCAGCTTTATCTGTGCGAAAGTTTTAGAGTCCAGCACGGCTGCTTTGGTCCCATTTTAAGCAGATTTTCAAGAGCACAAAGAGGAGTTTAAACATTTGTATCCAAAAATCATGCAAATCCCATGGTGCTGGTTGGGCAGCCTGTCCAAAAGCAGGGTTTTCAGGAATATTTTTCCTTGTAGGCCTAATTAATTTCTCTCTGACCTCTGGAAAGTCAGTGCACAAAATGTGAACTGCCCCTCACATCTCCTTCCCATGCTTTGTCAGCTTCCTGAGGGGGAGTTTTCATGCTAAAAGTTGTCAGTTATAACTCCCCCCATATGTATTCTCATCAATAGGATGATGCATCTGTAATTCGCTGGGAATTAATGAGCAGCTGAGTGTAAATTGGGGCTTCTGTGGGCTGGTGGCTGAAATGAAAAGTGAAATCACTTCATTTCTTGTCCAGGTGTTGGATCCCCTTCTCTTTCCAATATTTAACTTTTTAGTCCTTTTTTATTTTTTATTCGCTGGGAATTAATGAGCAGCTGAGTGTAAATTGGGGCTTCTGTGGGCTGGTGGCTGAAATGAAAAGTGAAATCACTTCATTTCTTGTCCAGGTGTTGGATCCCCTTCTCTTTCCAATATTGCACTTTTTAGTCCTTTTTTATTCTTTTTTTTTTTTTGCTTAGATAAAGAAACCCAAACAAAAACCCCAAAATGAAAACCCTACAGAGGCAGAAAAAGAAAGAAACTCCCTCAAACAAAAATTGCCATAATTTATGCAAACGATTGCATTTCCCCCCCGGATATTTGCCCTTCCCTTCAGGCACGTCTGAAACCTGGTTTGGTGTTCACCTCTTCCCTCCCCCTCCTGCTTTCTGCACTTTTCAGGATTTGCTAAAAATAATTTTCCAATTCAACTGAGGGTCAAGGACTGGGTTTTTTTTCCTTTACTTTTTGTTGCTCTGGCTGGAAGTGGAAATCCCAGGGACAAAGCCAGTCCTGCTGCCTTTTCCAAGCTCCTTGTGCAAAATAATGAAGAGCAAACAGAAGAAAACTTCTCCTGGAGGAATAAATCTCAGTGCCGGGGTTAGAACCTAACGTGGGATCTACAGAACAGAAATTCCATGGTTGAGGGACCAGAGGCGTCTGATTCATTCCAAAGGTGGGAAGCTCAAAAGTCCAGGCTCTAAATGAAGGACAAATCCAGCTCCCAAATCCTCGGTATCTAACGGACAATCCCTAACACAGTCCCGGGGACTGACGTTGACTGATTTATTCTGATTTTATGATGTTATAATTTTCAAACTTGATGTAAAGGGCAAATCTAGCATCCAGAGGGGTTTTTTTATCTCCTTTTTGCAGACTGGAGGTGACGGTGTCAGATTTTATGAAGTGCAGCCTCTTCCACCCTGGGTTTGTAGTGATTTATGCACCGGGTTCATTTTCTTTTACAGATCTTTGCTTGTGTCTCCCCCTTTTATTTTTTTTTTTCTCTTCCAGCACAAAGTCAATTCCTACACTTGTGGTGTATTTTCTTGGGCAGTGGCTTATAACAAAATGCAGTGTTGTTAAAAAGGAAGAAAAGAAATAAAACCGTGCAGGGTGAACAGAGGTGTTGGCACCATTTGGTTCTCGCCCAGGGTGAAGGTGTCAAACCCCACGACTCGAATTTTAATTTGTCAGAGATGGGCTTTGCCATCGCTCCTGTGCATCTGACACTGCTTTTTAAACCCTGGGATGGGCTGGATTTTTGGGAAGGACTGTGCCCCTCTGTGCTTGGGCAACCTCTGATGCTGCAGCCTCGCCTGTGTTGGGTTGTTCTATCATCTTAGAAATAATAAATAAGACAGATATTTCACGTATTATTTTCCCAACTAACAAGGCTAGGAAAGACTTGACACAACTTTTTACACCAGAATCCCGAACCATTTATGGATTCAAGTGCCCCATCCTTTTAACTCTCCGGGTCTTCAGTTGGTTGTTCATTTTCGCAAAACTTTTGAGGTGGAATCACCCTGCTGAGCGCCAGGCAGCTGAGGTTCGGTGTCCAGCCAGGGAGTGAAGCACCTCAGAAGGAAAATGCTTTTCAGCCTTACAAATCCCCACTGGTTCACTGCAGCTCCTACCACAGGCTCCCATCAGGACAACTTTCCCACAGTGAGGAGTGAGGAAGAAAACCCACAAAAACTGTAATATATAAAGATAAGGCAAGTGATTGCAGCTTCTAAAGCCCCCAGTTATGCAAGATTTGCTTGTTGGCTGTTTGAGCTGTTACCACGGGATAAAATCCAGGTTTCCAGGCGCTCTGGCATCATCTGGTGTGAGGGAACAAATGGGAAGCTCCAAACACCCAGTGAGGCACTGCAGCTCCCCAGCCCCTACTGGAACCGTTTAATTGCCACTGCCAGTTCTGGCCAATTAAGCCCCGGCAATAACGATCACATCTGCAGAAATGACTGGATCTTTTATGTCCACAGAGCCATAGCTCCCAGCTGGAATCTGGTGCCAGCGAGATCTCTTCTGTCTCCATTCCTTGGACCAAGGCTGGGGATCAGAGGGATCCGTGGGGTTCTGGGCCTCACTGGGGTGAGGAAGGCACTGGGGGTAGGAGAATGGTGGTGGAATTTGTGTTAAAGTGAGTTTAAAGTGAAGGAAATGCTCCTCTCCTGCTGCCCCTCCACACGTGTGCCTGTATTTTCCTGGATATTTGTATTTCCACAGGTATTTGTATTTTCATGGCTTTTTGCACCGCTGAGCGTGGCTTAATGAGGCAGAGCCAAGCCTGGGCTCCTTCTTCGAAGGGAATTATCGGTCTGATGTCACCCTGGTGATTTCTGGGCAGGAAGATATTCCCTTCTTTCCATATAAACTCCGTTTGTTCCTAATTTCCAGTGCTATACCGTGTAGACAAACCTTTTTCAATCCCTTAAACCCCTCTGTGCTGCAGTGCATTTACACATAAATTCACATTTATGTCAGCAGGCTCAGGGTGGGATTGTTGGGGTGCCTGTACAGGGCCAGGAGTGGAACTGGATGGTCCTGGTGGGTCCCTTCCCACTCAGGATATTCCATAATTCTACACGAAAATTAGATTATAATTCCTTCACGTGCTCTAATCCCTGTAAAGAAAGCACAGCAGCGTGGTACTCAAAACTTATTTTCTACATCTTTTATGTGAAAGCACCAAAAATCCCCTTGGTCAGCCTCAGGTTCTGCCTTTCCTGCCTTGTGGTACCTCCCAAGCGTTTCTCAGCTGCTGGACGCAGAAGAGCCTCGGTGAGGGGAGGAGCTCAGCCCCCAGTCCCACCACCCTCCCTCCCCAGTTTGCCCAGTTAGGGGCATCTCACCCGTGGTGGGACTGCAGCGACTGAGCTTCCTGAGCTCACCTGGCGCAGGTGAGGAGGGGGCCCAGAGGGAGAAAATGAACGGGGAATGGAACTGCAGAATCACCCAGGAGCACCGAGCCCAGCCACTAACCCAGCCACCCTGCAAGTTCTCAGATCCCTGCTGGAAAAAAGAGTCCCAGCACCAGCAGCTGAGCAAATCCCGAAGGGTCAGGGACTCGTGTCCCTTGCCTCACACACCCTCTGGTTTTGTGGCATTTCACGGTGTTGGCTGGCACTGGCAACGCTGTGCATTTTCACTTTTATGTGTACCTATGAGGTTTTTATTCTTTGGATTTCAAATTCAAGCTCTCTTCCTTTACAATTCATCTCTCATCCCTTTTAAAGTGATACAGGCTAATTTAATCAAGCAGTCTCTGGAATAATAGGGAAGTTATGCTAATTTTGGGAGATTAAATTGTCTCTCTTTTTTGGCTCGTGAAATAATGTGCTCTTAATTCAGGAGAAACTTGCTCCTTTTTTTTTATGGAGAGTTGGAATTGTTTCTCTAACGCATTACGAGCCCATCAGGAAAGGATCACAGGGAATGTGAGCAGAGGGAACGGACACTGCACCAGCTGCAGCTGCAGATTTTTGTGCCTGTCAGGAAAATCCTGAGTGGGAATGGGGTTTAACAGAAGGAGCTCAGGCCAGCCTAAAATCTGGATTCAGAGGAAGGAACCGCTGTTATCGTGGAATCATGAGCCATGGAATGGTTTGGGTTGGAAGGGACATAAAAGTTCACGTAATTCCCACTCCCTGCCATGGGCAGGGGCACCCTCCGCTATCCCAGGGTGCTCCAGCCTGGCCTTGGGCACTGCCAGGGATCCAGGGGCAGCCACAGCTGCTCTGGGCACCCTCTGCCAGGGCCTGTTAGGACAATTTAGGGCTCCTCATTGTTTAAATATCCCACATATTTGGGATATTGTCACTGGTGATGCTACAGTTCATTGACAGGCTCTGGGTCGCAGCAGCAGGCTGGGATTTGCAGATCCTACATTTCCTGGGGCCTTCGGAATGGTCTTTGCCCCTCACTCAGCTCCTTTTATCAGGGATATGAACTGGGGTGATGACAGTGGTCTGAGTTTGAGGGGTTTGAAATCAGCTGCAAGGAAGAGAGAAACAGCACAGAAAAGAACCAACAAGAAAGAAACAACACAAAAAAGGAAACAACACAAAAAAGAAAACAACAAAAAAAAGAAAACAGCAAAAAAGAAACAACAAAAAAAAGAAACAACACAAAAAAGAAACAACCCTAAACCTCACGCTGTGCTGCTGTTGGGCTTTCCCACATTGCTCAGAGACACATGTGGGGTTTTTTCCTTTATGTGGCATTTCTGTCAGCACCGAGGAGTTCTCACAGCGAGTTCTCGAGCCCCAGCAAGAGCCACATCAAACCTGGGCTTCAGAGCATCAGCGGCGCTGCCGGTGCAGGTAACGATGCCAGCGCAAGGCAAGGCACCTGCTAATAGGGCCTTAAAATAACCCAGTGCTCCCAAGCCCTGCAGGCAGCGTGGCTTTAGCTTCATTTTGCTCTCCAGCATCAGGCTGCATCCCTAATTGCTGAGCACAGGAGCCACGAGGTGCTGTCAGCCAGGGCAGAGCCTGAGCTTCTCCTCGAGTTATTTATTCTGGAGCTGTGTGAGGAGAGAGCCTGTCAGGGCCGTGCTTGTAGGGCTGCAGGAACACTTGTACCTTTTAATAAACAAGCTTCCCTAGGAGTGCTCAGCGAGGCATCAGCTCAGATTCCCGTGATAAACAATATGAAGAAGCCCTTAATAACACTTGACTTACAGCAGAATTCCTTGTAAAGCCAAATGAATTTCTTTGCCTACGGTGCAACACTGAGCGAAAATTATGAGAACAAGGACATGAGGAGTTTTTACACTTTCCAATGTGCAGCTGGTTTGGTGTTTTTTTTTCTTTCCCCTGTGAAATGCTTGTTAGGTCAGTGGCAACAATTAAAGTGAAGAGGAGACACGAGGCTGCAAGCCCAGGTTGGCTGAATAAACAGGGTTTGGAGCATGAGCAGGTGCCGGGAGTGAGCACTCAGAGCTGAGTGTGTGTGAGCAGCCCTGGGCAGCCCTGAGCAGGGACAGCACCGCCCCAGGGACACTGCTGCCTTGGAGAGGCTGCCCTGGAGCAGAGGCTGGGCAGAGCTCAGGATAAAGGGCAGGGATTTATGGAAAGGCCTTCCCAGGGCGCACCTTGGGCAGTGCAGGAGTCTCTTGGGCAGAGACTGCACCCAGGATGGACACAGCCACACGTTTTTGGGACAGATAGAAGTTCTGTCCATTTGCAATCAGAGGTTCATTGTGCAATTCCAGCTTCAGGCAGTGCAGTCCCATTCTCTCAGTTTGCTCCCCCCAACTCACTTTTGTTTCCATTTCTCAGGGCCTGAGGCAGTGAGGTGTCCTTGATTCCCAGGCCTGGAGAGGAATTGTTGTGTCTGACCCAAATGGGAAAAGCAGTTGCTCACACTCTGTGTGGAGCTCAGAGTTACACACTAAAGAACTGCAGGATTACAGACAGATGAAAATATAAAAGCTAAAATCCTAAGGCATCACCTTCAGCAGGTTCTTGGAGAGTTTTTCCCAGAGGTGGGAGTGGGTGTGGAGGGGACTAAAGCTACAATAATGTTCAGTGAGTTTTCCATTTGTACATGGTTAGACTGGTCAGCTAATAAATTTATTATTAAATTTGAAACACCTAGAAAAAGATTCTGAGGTTTTCTTGTGGCCTTTCCAAAATGGACTCAAAACAAGCATTAACACCGAGCCGAGAATTCCATGTGAAGCAGCACTTAAACCCTGCAGGCAGTGCTTGTGGAGATGAACCCTTTTGGAGGTGTTTTTGGTGTTGTCCCTGCAGGCAGTGCTTGTGAAGGTGAACCCTTTTGGAGGTCCCCACATTTTTGGTGTTGTCCCTGCAGGCAGTGCTTGTGAAGGTGAACCCTTTTGGAGGTCCCCATGCTTTTAGTGTTATGAACGATTTTAAAACGTTCATTAAAACTAAGTTACTAAATGACCTTAAGTTCAAATGTTAATGAGGTTTAAAGGGTTCGATTGTTAAGGTCAGGTTTACCCAGTTCAAATGTTTTATTTTTTCCTTATGTAATGCTGCAGGTTTAATAATGCTCACGAAATTAATGTTCAGTGTGGGTTAGGATGTTGTAATCAGGTTTGTTTGGGTTTAAATGCTGATGAAAGAAAGAGGAAAAAATAAAAGCAAAATTGTGGCTTTGGAGTGGTGGAAAACAGAGGCGTGAGATAGGGGAGGCTGAGAAATGGGGAAAAACCCAACCAACCATGAAAAGCAATCCAAAAATCCCCCCCAAAATCAACATAAACATAACAATAATAGTGATAATAATAAGAAGGATAACGATGATACTTCTACTAGTAATAGTAATAATAAATAAAAACAAACAAGAGGACTCAGATAATGGAGGAGAACTGCATCCCTTCACCTGCAGCATCTTAGTTCATCCACTTGTGAAATCCAGGTGTGAAATTCCAGCCCAGTGCTGGAATTCAGGACAGAAGGGTCTCGGTTAAGGCATCCCACACTCTTGAGCTGTAGAAATGCTTTATTTTGCTGTTTTCATTTCCAGTTTATTTTCGATGTGGGATTCAGAGCCCTGTACAGTTCTTCTGCCTGGTTGTCATCCCTGCCCCGAGCCCTCCGTGCAGGGCAGGCTGTTAAACGGCTTGATAGAATCACGGCATCCTTTTGATGGCTGTAATTTGTAAATCAATTAGCTAAATCAGGAGATAAAAAGCTGGATTGGCAGCAGGGCCGAGTTGGGGGTTCTGTTATTCCTTTTTCTGGACAGAGACACAGATTTGCCAACCCCAGTGGCAAATCCTGGAAGCTGCTCCGAGGGGGGAAGCACAAGGGGTTGAGGATAAGACAACACCCGGAAACTCGGTTTGGTTAAATCGCCTGCTTTGAAGAGTTCTACACAAATTCCAGGCCAGGCTGGACCTGACTGGGAGAATCCTGTCCCTGCCCATGGCACTGGATGGGATTTAAGGTCCCTCCCAACCCAATCCAGTCTGGGACTCTGATTCTAAACGAGGCAACTCGTTTGAAAAATCCCAATAAAATCCTCAATCACGTATCCACAAGCAGATGAAGAGGAGCACAGCAAAAGTTTTCTGGAGGAAGTCTGAAAGGCTGAAATCAGAACTCTGCTGTTTACTCCTTCTGCTTTATCCTTCCCCCTAGAGCTCGTGTTTTGCTTTTCCTTATGGTTCAGTGCTCCCCGCAACTAATTCTGGCTCCTTCATAAGCAAATTCGTGTTGAATGCACCATTCCACAAGAGCAGTTTAAACCCAGACAATGGGCTAAAAAGTGCATCTTTCCCTTCAGTTGCTAATTCATCTGTTGCTAATTAGAGGAAGGACCAGATCAAGCATTTGTTTTGCTTTCCAACTCGCAGACACCTGTTGGTAAAAGCAATTAGAGTTTCAGTTCAATAAAACAGCCTCTGGTTTGTTTACGCAGAGATTTGATGTGGGTACATTACTGGAAGTCCATCCATATGAACCAAGCCCAAATGGTGAGGGGAGATCCAATTTCTTTTGTCTCAGCCAAAAAAAAAAACCAAACCATGCTGCTCTAATTAAAAATCTGCATGGAATATTTATAACCGAGGAGAAGAAGCAACACTCCCCACAGCGAGTCTGCCAGAAATAATGAGAGCAGAGTGGAAATCCTCCGGGTGAGGGAATCATAAACTTTTCTGTAACGTTCGTCTTTGTTTTCCCAGCTCTGAGGGCCTGAATGACAGTTTGGATAAAATATATATGGTGTTATCAAAAAATAAATCCAGTTCAGTGCTGAAACTACCAGATGAAATCGTGTCGCTTGCATTATGCAGGAGGTCAGGAGATGTTGTGATGTTGCTTTACTGGCGTAAAATGGGAACAAAAGCCTCTGGTAGGCAGAGTCAGAGAATCCCAGAATGATTTGGGTTGGACAGGACCCTAAATCCCATCCAGTCCCACCCCTGCCAGGGCAGGGACACCTACCACTGCCCCAGGTCACCCCAAGCCCCGTCCAGCCTGGCCTTGACTCTTGTGGCTGACTGGAATAAAGTTCCCTGTTCCTCACAAAGCTCTAAATGCCTCTTGGGGTCTTTTTTAGGACTGGATTTTGAGGGACTTGGCATCGTTGCTCCCGTGCTGCGGGATCGTGGGGACATGGAAAAGCGAATTGTCCGACTGGGTCACCAACAGCCAGTGCTGGAGCCAGAAGGACACAGAAATCCCTGGATCACTGCTCCCTGCTCTGCTCCGAGGGTGGTTCCTGTCCTTGCCTTGCCCTGGGGGTTTTATGCACCCTGCTGGGATTCACAAATATCCTCATGATGGAGCTGAGATCCCCAGAATGCCCCAAACATCCTCAGAATGGACCAGAGATCCTCAGAATGAACCAGATACCCCCAGAATGCCCCAAACATCCTCAGAATGGACCAGAGATCCTCAGAATGCCCCAAACATCCTCAGAATGCCCCAGATATTCCCCAGAATGCCCCAAATATCATCAGAATGGACCAGAGATACTCAGAATGACCCAGATACCCCCAGAATGCCCCAAACATCCTCAGAATGGACCAGAGATACTCAGAATGCCCCAGATATGCCCAGAATGCCCCAAACATCCTCAGAATGGACCAGAGACACTCAGAATGACCCAGATATCCCTAGAATGCTCCAAATATCCTCAGAACAGACCAGAGACACTCAGAATGACCCAGATATCCCCAGAATGCCCTAAATATCCTCAGAACGGTCCAAATATTCTCAGAGTGGCCCTTCTTTGGAGGTTGTGAGCTCAACATCCTGTGAGGGAGCAGGTCCTCAGCACGTGGATTAACTCCCCTCAGGTGGTGTCAGGAAAAGCTGTGGGTGATGAGCAGCTTTTACGAAGAGTTGTTGCGTCCCTAGACGGGAAAATGAAAAAATGTCTGGTTCCAAGAGAAGCAAAATGAAAATTTATCCATTTTAAATGCGTTTATTTTGGTATCTTGCTTTTTCCATGAGTGATGCTCCTGCTGAGGTTATGTTGCAAATCCAATTCTTGCAATGGTTGCTTTGGGGTTTTTTCTGCCCTCTCTTCTTCCTGGAATTCTGACAGGAACACTGGAGAGCCTCTTAAGGGGAGGAAAAACCAGCCCAGTTGGGTGGTGGGTGCACCACAAGTGAAATGGGAAACGGGAGCAGCTGGGAGCAGAAAGGAATATCGACCTAAATTTATATCATTTTGTAGGAATTCACCTCAGAATTCCTGGGAGGTCTCTGCACTTGGCTTTTCTGGAATTTCAGTGCTTGTACCTGTGAAAATGGGGATTTGCAGCACGGTGTGGGTTGGAGAGGAAGGGGAGAAGGAAAAGGAGAAAAAAAAAGAAGGAGGAGGAGGAGGGGGAGGAGGGGGAGGAGGGAGAGGAGAAGAAAGGAGGAGGAGGAGGAGGAAGGGGAGGCGAGGGAGAAGGAAAAGGGGAGAGGAGTGGAGGAAAGAGGAGGAGGAGGAGGAGGAGGGGGAGGAGGGGGAGGAGGGAGAGGAGAAGAAAGGAGGAGGAGGAGGAGGAAGGGGAGGCGAGGGAGAAGGAAAAGGGGAGAGGAGTGGAGGAAAGAGGAGGAGGAGGAGGAGGAGGGGGAGGAGGGGGAGGAGGGAAAGGAGAGGGAAAAGGAGAAAAAAGGAGGAGGAGGGGGAGGAAGGGGAGGAGAGGGAGAAGGAACAGGAGAGGGAAAAGGACAAAAAAGGAGGAGGAGGAGGGGGAGGGGGAGGAGGAGGAGGAGGAGAGAGGAGGAGGAGGAGGGGGGGGAGGAGGAGGGGGAGAAGGAAAAGGAAAAAAAAGGAGGGGGGGGAGGGGGAAGGGGAGGAGAGGGAGAAGGAATAGGTGTGTTGGGCACACAGAAACTGGTGCTAAAATGAAAGTTTGGCATCTGCAGCTGCCCGGAGCCTTGTGCAGCCCTGCTCCTCCGACCCCAAAGGGAAAACAGTGGGAACTCAGGGGTTCAGGTGGGACCTCCTCACCAGTCCCTGCTCTGGGAGGATCTGCTCTCTAACCCAGCAAGAAAAGTCTCTGTGTTATCTGTGCAAGGCCTTTATTTTCCTAATCCACGGGTAGCTGTTTAAAACCTCATTCCTATGGAAGGAATTTTATACAGAACCCTGTTGATCGTTATCGCCGCAAAAAGCTCCTGTCACTCCAGCAGGGCTTTGGTTTGGGGTTTTTTGGCTGTCTTTAGGTTTTGAGAGGCATTTTAATTGTGGGAGGCAAATTCAAATCTCCTGACCTCAGGGACATTTCCTTATCATTAAGTACATGTTTGAGTGGTTTGTGGTATTTTAAATCCAGGCACTGAAGCAGGGTTTGCAGCCTGCACTGCTCGCTCAGGGTGCCCTGGTATTTTTAACACAAGAATTTTAGTTAATACATCCAGAATTGAAGAAATCAGCAGCTGGTTCCAAAATTTTTTTGAAAACAAGGGAAATTACCAAACTTTCCTTATTTGAAGGGACTTTGGAACAGCTCGAGGGCTGCACTGGGTCTGATCTGAGGAGGAGGGAGAGGAGTGTCCTGGGCCAGAGCTCCAGGAGTGGCTCAGGGCTCATGCAGTAGGAATATAATTTCTTTCTGTTGCTTCAGATTTCCAGAATTTTCTTTTAACCTTGCCTATATTCTTTAATTTGTTGCTCTGAGGAGAAAAAAAAAAATCCACCCAGAATTGAATATTACTCGAAATATCTGAATAACTTTTTCTTTAGTGGTTGCCAGCAATTGGATTTATGCATTTTTCTAGCTTATTCTGAGAACTGATCTAGTGCAGGTGTTCCTGTCCAGGGCAGGGAGCTGGAACAAGATGACCTTTAAGGTCCATTCCAACCCAAACCGTTCTGTGATTCGATAATGTGCTGTAATTTTGTGCTGTAATTTCCAGGGTGGTTGTGCCTGTGGCGTTTCCCAAGGTAACCCTGATACTGCTGGAAATGCTCTGATTTTCTGATTTTCTAACATCCCTCCTTGAGGCTTCTTTCTCTCCTGTCAGAGACACATAGTAAGAAAATGCAGAAATGCTTTTCTTCTAAAAAAGACTTGAAAACCCAGAAAGGGCAAAAGGGAAGAGTTTTGTTCCTCAGTGGAAAATGATGGCTCCTACTGAGGAGGGTGGCTCAGCAGAAGAAATTTCACTTTGGGAAAAAAAAAAACTAAAAGAAAAGCTTTAAACCACTTTTTTCCCCACAGTCATTCCAAGGAGCGAAGTTCCCTGAACTGGCAGCAAGCAGGAATGAAGCCGGAATTTGGATTTGCGTCAGGAAGAGCACACAAGTCTCTGTGAGAGGGCTTTTTTCTCATCTGCTGATGGAAGTTCATTGCGGATCTTTGCACATTCTCCTCTTTGCATATTCTCCTCCACGAGGCCACCTCGAGCTGCCCCAGCAGATCAATTAACTCGTCCTCGCCATCTGTTCCAGCAGCATCGGTTCTGGCGGCTCCGCAGCTCCCGGTGCCTCGCGGGCCCAGCAGGAGCTGCAGGGGAGGAGGGTGCTGGGCTCCGCGTGGAGTTAAGGGGCTGGAAGACCTTGATAAGAGCAGGAAAGAGGACTCAGGGATGCCAGAGTCGGGTTTGATCTTCTGCCTGTTCTTTCCATGGAATACGGGTTGGATTTGGCGCCTGGCGTGGTTTCCAGACTCACAGAAGCCAATCTGTCTCTTCAGTCGTAGCCACGGCAGAACTGATTCTGATTTTTTTTAAAAGGTGATGTTGCTTCTCCCTGACCTTCCGTGGGATTCGGATCAGCCCGGGGGAGACCGAGGGCCATGGGCCTGCTGAGTTAGGAAGGACTTTGAGCTGTGCTTAGAAGCTGCCGCTTGGAATGTCAGGGCTTCGTCAGGAAAAATTGTGGGCTGTGAGAACAAGGACCCGGAGAGCTCAAATCTGTCTGAAATCCATCTGAAATCTGAATGCTCTGCCCCAAGATCCCCCCATACTCGTGCAGCTGGGCGGGTGCTTCTCATCTCCCGTGGAATGGAACGCAGAGGTGGAGCTACAAAGGGTTTGCTGCAGCTCGTACATGCTGGCGTTGAAAGCCACCTGCAAATCCTTGGGTAGCGTTATAAAAACGAACAACTTCGATTTTAATTGAAGAAAAATGAAGGTTTTCTTAACATAAAATAATTAAGAAACTAATAAAAAAATCCCGTTCCGATTAAAAAAAAATAAAAATAATGAAACCTGGGATCGAGATTGAAGACGCTTTTAACCAAAAATGTTGAAAACCCAACACAGGAGTTGGCGGAAAGGTGGTTTGTCTCAGCTAACCCAAGACAAAGCTAAGTGGGACACGGTTTTGGGCACA
>VWPU01007082.1:0-105871 GCA_013398955.1 Callaeas wilsoni
CCCCCACCCCCTTCCCCGCGTCCCCGCAGCGCCGCTCCGGAGGGGAAGGCGGGCGGGAGAGGCTCATCCGCTTCCTGGATCACCGGGCAGGCATTACCGCTTCCGGGGAGCGCCGCCGCCGGGGAACCCGGAAAAGGGGCAAGGCGGCGGGGAATGAAGGGGAAGCGCGGCCCGCGAAGAGGGGGGTTCCCGGCCTGCGCCCCCGGCAGCCGCGGGGACCCGGGGCGGGGCTGCCCCTGAGGGAGGGCCCGAGGCGCCGGAGGGGCAGAGCCCCCCGGGCCGCCCCGATCGCTGACACCCGGCGTGAGCGGGGTGAATCACGCAATAGTCAGGGTTGGAGTGACCGCTGGAGATCACTCAGTCCGTTCCTCTGCCCAGGCAAGGTCACCCAGAGCAGGTGACACTGGGACGCGTCCAGGTGCGCTTGTAATGTCTCCAGAGACGGAGACTACACGCCCTCCCTGGGCAGCTGTTCCAGAGCTCTGCCGGCCTCAATGGAAAGTTCCTCCATGTGTAGAGATGAAACTTCTTGTGTTTTAGTCTGTGGCCATTGCTCCTTATCCTGTCGCTGGACACCACTGTAGAGTCTGGTACCATCCTCTTGGCACCCACCTGGGAGATACTTGTATTTATGGATGAGATCCCTTCTCAGCCTTCTCTAAATAGGCCCTGCTCCCACAGTCTCGCCTCATAACAGGGATGTTCTTTATTAAGATGAATCTCATTTAAATTCGTTGCAGGACGTCTGTGAGGCTTTGGTGGACCTCATGGGCAGCTGCCCGATGTGTCATTCCCATGGCTGTTCCTGGCTGGTTCAGTGGGAGTAAGTGCATTAGGGATCATATTTTCCACTGACCTCAAATATATAAGTGAGTATGGTCCTTGAAGTGTAATGGTCTATAATGTAGGGTTTTAAACGCATAGAGATAATAACACCCCATTACACTTCTGTTGGGTCTAATTAGTGGTATTAGACTCATAAAATTGACCCTTGTTTTACTTTAAACTGAGATTCTATTCCTTTCTTTTAAATAAATCTGCTGTTCACCTTGGTCGTCTGCAGTTTCTTCAGAATCGAGAATCCTAAACTTAGAGGGTTTGCACTTACTGTCTCAAATAAAAGTGAGTAGGATCTAGAAGAGCATATTGAAAGTAGCCTACCATAAGGGGTAAAAAATGGAAAACACTGCCTACGTGTGTAAAACCAAACATAACCTCAGGTAGGACTGTAAGTAATCTGTGTATTAATCATAACTCTTTATTGCACAGTGACATTGTGCTCAGGTGGTGTGGGTGTTCAAGTATTTACAGAAGTCAATTTGTTTAGAATTTTCTTTCAGTAAAACCTTAACCCTATTTTTTGGACTTACAATGTTCATTCAAAAACAATTACAGCATCCCTGTAACATGTTTCATCCCTTAATACTGCTGAATACTCCCAGTTTTATCTCTGCCATTTTACTGTGGGGATTATTGGTTGTTTCCTATTCTTTGAATATTTTCACCAACATTTGCACAGAAATTTGCTTTCACCTTGGTAGTAACAAAATTTGTTTCCTTGGCACAGTCAAACTTTAAGAATCTTATATAGCACAATAAAATGTTTTACCTGATTTTCGGGTTTAGATGAGCAGCTGGACACGAACATTTTTTTAGTGCTGTGAGAGTCAAGACATATCATGGTACAATTTTATTTTAAAAATGTAAGGATTTAAACACTGTTTTACAGTATAAGTGATAAGTGTACGGCAAAAAGGATTTACTGAAACAGAAAAGAAAAAACACTCTGTATGCACTGATAAAAACATTAGAAATTCCTCCCAATAAGCTCCAAAGTAACTAATTTCATGCATCTGTCAAATGGTCCTGCACAGTCCTGAGCAGCACAGGTAGGGAAACAGGCAAACCCAAGTCAAATGTCCTTATCCCCTTTTCCCAGAGATTACAGCTAAGGCCAATAGTTCATTGTGATTAACGTTTTAATCCCTATAGAATTTGAGAAATAATTCAATTTCCTCTCTAGTTTTTATGTTGCAGTATAGCTGTTTATATTAAAAACAAACATTAAAAAAAACAAACAAACAACCAAAAGAAAACCCCTGTCCTAGCCCTGCTTGCTGTTTTTGATAGCAAGTGAAGCAAATACATCTCCATTTGTGGTTTATTCCTAAATCATCTTCTCCCCCCTAAAAAACAAGACAGACTCATTAATATAGGCAAGAAGCCTAAAGAAAACAACTTTTCATTATGTCTCAGGTGTTTAATTGCCAAAAACACTTGAAAGTCAGTTTGACAGAGAATTGAAATTGACTGGTCTCTGATGGGAAAAGCAGATCTTTTATAGCAAACTACACAGTGAAAAAAATCAAGCATTCGGAAACTGGGACTTCGGCAATTTTCTGGTTTTACCTTGCATTTTGAAAAGAATGGATGGAATTTTCCTTCTGGGGAAAATGTGGGAAAGGTAAAAAGGGACCCCTTGAAGGGCAACTAGAGTTTTGCTTTTCCTCTTGCTTTTACACCAACTGAAATACTCTCTGTCTCTACCAGGAATCATTACATGTCTTAAGTGAATATTAGTTTTGCATCCACAAAACACAATCATTACAGACATCAGGCCATCGTGGTGCTCCAGTTCACTCCAATTTTTCAACCTTACATGCTTGGCAAGATAAAATTTAATTCTTGCCTACCAATCAGTCTCTTTAGCCAAGCAAATTCTCCTCACCATTTCAGATTGCTGGGTAGCAGGTGCCTGAAACTTTTCTGTTGCCACATGAGCAGGGCAGAATTATGCCTGCACTTTGAATGAGGAGTCAGTAAGAGAGGAGGAGCTGAATTTGAGGTAGTTCATGGCCAGGCAGAGCCTGTACAAGTGCTTTTACGTATCAGCATTATCATCTCTGTTCCAGCCACAGGCTTAGTGCCCAAGTAGGTCACCTCTGGGATGGATCTTCACTTCCAGGCACAGTATAAAGAAGCAGATTCATCTAGGAGGCATCTGTATGACTGGATGGAAAGACTGCATATATATTACTAAACCAGGAAGAGTTTCCTGGTTTCCGAGTCTGTGCATCTCATTTTCCCGTGGATTTCAGGGCAGTGTGGACAGAAGGGCACACCAGCCTTTCTTTTCATCCCTGCTCCACAGCCTGGCTTGTGCACAGAGCAGAGGTGCGCTGGTGGAGCAGGGCCATAGCACACACCAGCAACGCTCTGGGGTGGGTGTTTACAGGGACAGGGCTCTGGTGGGTGACAACGCACTAGCAGGAAAAACAACCCCACAAAAATAGACTCTCTCCCAAAACAAGGCACATAAACTCATTATATTTCAACACCCAGACTGCACATCACACTTATTTTGTTTAACTGCACTTCATTAACTCTTCCATTAGCAGTAGCTGGTGTCTCTTCTTCCAACTTTGACTTCGTGCACTCTGATCGTGCAGCCACGTCACTTCTCCCTCAGTTCACAGCTTCTCTCTGCAATAGGATTTATAAGTTACCATACAGAATTCAAAATTTTCTCCTATCAAGATTTTGCACAATTCTTCTTCTGTGATGTTTCTCCTTATTGATGATTAGAGATTTATACACCCAATAGCCACTGCCACCAGGCAGTTCCATCAGTACTGCATGGCTGGGTTTGAGTTAGACTAGGTTCATGGGCAGTTTCTGTGGCTTTTGGGAACTCTCCCTCCTAGAGGAGGAATGAAGTCTGACTTGAAAGGTGGGAATTGTTTCAGAGGAAGAAACTGGTTTCAGAGGTGCTGTTTGTGTATATTGTGTGGTAGTTAATGTAAACCAAGGGTTAAATTTCTCATTGTCCTCTTCTATCACATTTCATATGCACAAACCCGGTGGCACAGTTGTCAGGCAAACAGAGGAAGTCAGCATATCCCACACCATTTTCTGCTCCTGAATTTCCATTTCCTTCTTTTTTCCCTTGCTCCTCTTCTGTTACTGGTTTCTTTAAATGATGTTCTCTGCAAGGCAGGACAAGGAATTTCATTGGAAAATATTTAGCACTTTAACTTGATCGAGATAAAACATAGCAGTACACTTAAGAACTGTATCACAGAGATTAATGAGCTCAGTAACTGCAAGAGAAGCAGCAGTGGTTTTCTGAGGAACTGGATCCTGTGTCTCAAGTCTCCCAAAGAGCAAGAAGGTTAATTAAATCCTGGCTCTTTGTTATAACATTAAATCCTAAAATATGATGTCAGTCTTCAGGTCCCTACTGGGACAACTATTGTTGAATTTCTTTCAAATATTTAAGCAGCAGGAAAATGAAAGGAAAGCAGTTAAAGTGTATCCCTAATTGCCTTATGTTTTGATGCAATGTCCATTACAGGGGGAAAATCCACATTTGAAAATGTTCCTGCTGAGTTTGAAAATTATAACAACCATCCTATTTTGGGCAGGCAGAGAGAGAAAAGATAAACAGAAAGAATGGTGAAAGGAAACGATCACCAGCAGGCAAGAGTGTGATAGGAGGAAAGTACAATTCTTATGCCAGGTTTCAGTCAGGATGAAGACAAAACCAGGAGTGTCTACGGGACAATTTGATTCCCCCTCTCCAGTGTTATCTCACTGTCTGTGAGATAAGGGGGGCCCAGGGGTATCAGTAGATCCTAGGATCCCAGGATTTGCTAGCAGTTACAGTCACGAATGTAAAACTTCTTGTATCCTCTAATTCACATAAAATCCAAGTAAAGATTTTCCATGAAAAATCTTATCTTTATATTCCCCGCACCTGACCACACTATAACATTTCTTCTGAATGTGGCGGGTTGACCCTGGCCAGCAGCCACACAACCACCCACTCTCCCACCCCCAGCAGGACAGGAGGAAAAAAGAAGAAAAACAGAAGTGGGAATGCACATGGGCTGAGATAAAAACAGTTCAACAGGTGACGGAAAGAGACAGAAATGGAGCAAAGGAAATCACTCACCACCTTCCACACACAGACCAGCCCTTCTCCAAGCAAAATCCACCTTGGAAGCCAGAAACCTCCCTTTCTCTGTCCCAGTTTTTACTGGTGACCCTGACCTTACGGCATTGTATTGTACATAAGGAAAAGCCCTTTGGCCAGCTGGGGTCAGTTGGTCCAGCCAAGTCCCCTCACAATCTCTTGCCTACCCCAACCTACTTGTTGGAGGAGAAGTATGACCAGTTCTGCTTGTTTTTACAATAATCTGATTTAACAGACTAGGTTGGTTTCCCTAAAATGACTTAGCGTAGGATTATGCCAGAGATATTCATGAAATAATATCCAGACTTAAGACATATTGTCACCACTACTTAAAACTGAGCCTGTGGAAGGACAGTCCTGGGTGGAATGGTAGGAGAGAGCTTATACATTTGCTTTTTTACCAAAGTTTTAAGTTCTGTCTGACCTGAAAATGATTACAGAAGAGAAACTTTATGGGGAAAATGAATATTTGAATGTTCAAGGGTAGCAAGGTTTGGAATGAAAAACAGAAGGAATCTCTAGAGAAAGCTTCCCTTTTCAGGCTGAGCATCAACTTTCACCTCTGGGGAAAGTTCAAACAAATTTTTACAATAGGTTTAAAGGACAAATGTTTGCTTGTAGAGATTTCTTACATTTTCCTTCAATACTTTTGGTAATTAATATTTGGGGAGAAATGGATATTGAAGTCCATGGGCTTCCACTGAGATGACCATTGCTCTATACAGTGTTTGAGATTAAAAACAAATCAACATAATAGCTGTAACTAAGTTTTACAGAATTAGTGAAGGAAACTTTACCCCAAGAGAATAATTATTCAAGGAGACAAGAGAGAAGCAAATGCATAGTTTTATGTTTTCACTTTGATTTGTGGCAGGAGTCAGAAAACTGGCACCAAAAAGCACAGAAAGTTTAACTGAGGGAATTCTGGTTTTAATTAAGTAATTTCACAAAATCACAGCCACCAGCAGAAACAGAAAAAATTGACAAGATTTTTGTACTTGGGAAAACAATTTTATAGTATTGTAAATTCTTTTTTTTAAATGAGTACTTTAAAAGCCACCTTGTCTTTTTGAATTAGTATTAGCCACAAATCATTAGTGGTACATAATAATCAGAATTTTGGCCTTTTATTTCATATCGTTGGTAATAAATCATTGACTGGAATGTATTTAATAGCAACAAAACCAGCATGGGAAACCTGTTTCCACAGCAGCTCTATTCAAGTACATGTTCATTCCACTCAGATTTCTGTCTTTCTGCAGCAGAATCTGCTGTGTTTTGTGAACTGTTTCCCATCACCAGAGTTAGGAAAATCCAGGAATGCAGAGAAGGTGACAGTAACTGGGGAAGCACTGCATGTGTCCTTGTTCTAAAACCCCTGAATGGCCACAGGACGAACCAGAGGGACAAAGTTGAAATGTGGGACCAAAGAACTTCAAGAAGGGTCAGGAAAAATGAACAGCCTGAAGAAGGGGAGAGAAAAAGAGAGAAATCATAGAAATGCTTATTTTGAATCCTCTTTCTCTCACAGAAAATACTTAAGAAAGGAGTCTACAGAAATACTGGCCAGTAAGCCAGGGCAGAGCAGCTGGAGCAAGGAGGGGGAGATGCTCCCTGGCCTGGAAGGGAGAATCAGTACCTTGCTATTTGTCCAGCATAGTCTTCACAACCTTTTCAACATCAGTCCTTGTCTCCTGGGACTCCAAGAAACCTCCTTTCCTGGCAGTGCCTCTCTTCTAGCACCCCTTGAGACAGACTTTCCTCCTCCCCCAAACAGTTTGCTTTGAATAGTTCTCTAAAATCCTACTCATCCAGGGAGGATGCCACAAAAAGGCAGCGTGTTTGGGTTAGCAGAGGCAGCTCTACCTTGCAGACATGAGAAAGGCACTTGGACTCAGATCAAGTGCTGAGTGTGTTACAAGCACGCCAACCCACCTCAGTAAAGAGGAACGAGTTCAAAGTGAGAAATTTTGAGTAGGAAGGCATAAACATCATTACCAGGATGTTAATGTTACGTTTCTAATGGTGCCAGCAACTAATCTTTCTCCCCCTGTACCACATGAACCACATAAAAGAAAGAAGAGGAAAAGGCAGACGTGACAGCCCTTACTCCAAGCTAATTCTGAAGACCAGAGGAATTCAATGTGCAGCTGAGCTGCCACTGAACTTCCCTCCTTTTCTTCTCCCCCCAGCACATCATTTAGATCCATTTCCCAAGCCACTCAAACATATTTAGTAACTAACTAGCAATAGTGCAGTGATCTTGGAGCCTTTCACAGCTCCCTGAAATTCAAACAACTTTTCAACCAGTATGGGCAGAAACAAGGTCAGGTGCCAGCAGGCAGAGAAGGCACTCAAGCCCCAGGAGTTCCTGCAGCTCTGGACTATTTTCAGGATAGGCCTGAGCTGCAAAACAGAAACACTTCAGCTGCCAGCAGGGAGGCACTAGGCTAATTAGCAGGTCTTGAACAGCAAGATCCAAACTGAGAGCATCCAGCACTCTGCCTGGTTTGTCATGGATGGCTACTTCTCTGTTTCAGCTGCCTCTGCTCCCTGAGCACCCACCTTTTCCCTACTGTCCAGCCCTGCTGAGCATGGAGCTGTAGCTGTTGTAAGATCATCAGCTCAAACTGTGTGAAAATGGAAATCAGTTCTGCTCAGTCATGAGAGAGCTTTGTGCCAGGGGTTCCATTCTCATTTATGCTGAGAGTATGAGTGGCAGAGAGCCCAAGGAAGAGTCTCAGGACAGTCCCACCCCAAGGTAGTTCTGAACTTCCTCTTGAGACTGGAGACCTTAGAAGAAAAGGGTTGTTTGTCTGGAAAGTTACCCTATCCTGAGAGGAGTTAGAAGCACAGAAAGATACACATTTGAACACTGGCTGTTCTTTGGAAAAGGGGGAGGTGGGACACCACCATGGGATGTTTCCATGCACAACTCGAGTGCAGGGGCTTTGGCACCACCTCTAGCAAGGTGATTTCATCACCAGACACAGGAGACCTGTCACAGTGTGCCATGAGGGCCTGGAGAGAGCACAATGGATTGAATCTGTGCACAGCCAGAGAGCTCCCTGTTCCCAGCTCACAAGGTAATTCACTGTTCTTTTATCAGCTGTACTCTGCAGTCTGCACCTGGACTCTCTCAGCTGGGGACTGACAACCCTTTCCTCCAAAATTTATTCATTTCTATTAATTTTTACTTACTACACTATTAGAAACATAGATGTATGGTCACTTTAAAAAGCATATTACAGGAAACATTAATAAAATACACCTTTACCAACTAATTATGCTTTTGTACAAACAGATCATAGTTAAAATCAAATAGTTTTGTGTTGTTACTTCGTTTATCCTCCTGCTTAGGAGTAGCTTCTGAAGAGTGCTGAAGTTGGTAAGAACGAGACCATAAAATTTTTAATTCAATTTTCCAGACAATAAGGATCTATTCTAAGGATCATCGATCATCTAAGGATGATCCTTAGAGATTGTTTAATCTCTATCCGTCACACCAGCCTGGGGAAGAGCTCACATGTGTCCAAGGGATAATGTAAAACTGATGGGAATAAGGAAGGAGGGAATCTTAGAGTGAGTTACACCATTATTTAAATACTCTTCTCTGTATTCATCAAGGGAAAGCTCAATTCCAAATTAGAATGTAAAATTATTAGTTGTTAAATTAAAATGCATTATTAATTAGAAATTAGATTCCCTTGCAAGCTTATCTTAGGCAGGTCCTCCCTGGGTGGCAAAATTGAAGTACTTCAAGAATAATGAAGTCTGAAGAAGAGGCCCAGAAAGCCATTCATAATAAGCATAGAAGTAAATATTCTGATGAGAATCCTCCCCTTCAGAGTCCTTAATATTTTTTTTGTGTGTCCTGCCATGACAGCAGGACCCTCTCAGAGGGTTAAACTGGCAGGGTACGTGTGATTTCATGGAGAAGGAGGAGGGCTAAACAACAGACAGTCAGCAGTACCGTAAGTTTTGAGATCACAGAGACATCCAGGCCACACAGGCTATTTCCACCACAGGTTTCTATTCCAGGGTTTGATCCTATTAGACCCTGGTGCTCTTAGTAATAAAGCTACTGGGACAGCTGTAAAACAAAATTTATCATTGATGGGAGAGAAAGGACAATGAAATCTCTCATCAGTTCTTGCTCTGACCACCACTGCCCCCCAAATAATACAGCAGAAAATATTTCAAACACATGATGCTGCTTAGATCCAGAGTCCTGTAGCAGCACTGCAAACAAACCTTCCCTACTTTTAACGCCCTGTTAGTCCTTTTCAGCTGTGCCTGAAGACACGAAGGCACTGAGAGCCTTACCCTAAGCATCAAACTGAAGCTAAGTAAAACTAAGCTTGAACCCTCCTCAGTGAGCTGTTCAGAAATGAGGTTTCCTCTTGCAAGTGGAGTAGGAAAATTCTGGTATTTCGCTTTTATAAAGGTGCTATACGGTTATGTTTTGGTTCGTATCTTGAGTGGGAGTGAGTACTGTTTTGTTACGGGTTGCACACTGAGTGCAAGGCCCTTTACCCTTCTGACGGGTGGAATAGCAAATCTCCTTGTCTGGGGGACAGCCAGAAGGGAAAATCTGGGTGTATTGATGGTTCGGGGTTTTCAGCACTTCTGAACCTGTGCTGAAATCTCTGAGAAGCCCAAGGGAATTAAACACTGACTCCCATCAGACTGAAAAGGAAGTCATGTGCCTAATCCTCTTAGTGCCTGTAAAAATTCCCAGACCTAACATTAGCTCCAGAGGTTACTCCACCGAGAGATCCCTTTGAGAGTAAGCAAAACCCCTCATATTGCTTCCGTGCAATTTGTTCTCCCTAACCACGTTATTGCTTTGGAGTTAACAGCAATAATTTATGTTCCATTATGTGCAGTACTTAATTTAGATAGGCCAGCTGCCTTCTTGCGTGGCTGCCAGCAAAAGAGCGCACACTCTCAGGAAATAAGTCTGCAGGTTTCCCTTGCCTGCCTTTCTAATCTTACTGGACTTCTGGGCCAGGGGTGCTGGGGGGATGTGGTTTCTTTGTTCCCATCTAGCAGGGAATTAACTCTGGTGTGAACAAGTTTCCCTCCCCAAAAATAGAGGGTTCTGCTCTGCAGCACATGCTTGTGTCTTGTTCACACCTCACAGCTGCAGAATATCCAAAAGCATTTCCATAAAAGCATTTCTTTGCAGTTTGAGGTCTTCTCCATCCTTCAGTGAGCCATTAGCATTAAAGTAATCAGAAAAGAAATACAGGATTTGCCAGGTAAACTTTTTTATTGTGTTCAGTTAGAGAATCTTACTCTGAACCTACCTGCTGGCAGGGAGAGGAAGCAATGCATCCTTCTGGCAGATTATGCCATTATAACCCAAATAAATGCTCTGTACTGAAAACATTCAAATTTTTAAATAATAGAAAAAAAAAACATTCAAAAATCAGAATTTTGCCATAAAACTTTGTAAATGATCGGAATTACATGATTATGTGCTGGGTGGAACATGAGAAGAAGGAAGTAGCAAAACAGGAAAGAGCTTTGCCTGCCCATTCAGCATCGATTGAATTTTACCTATACCTCAGTTTTGTTCAATTTCTTAAAGTAAAGCCTTTGACAGCTGGGAGAAAGCCCAGCTGTACCTAAAAGAAGTCAGGCTTGTTTGGTCAAACACAACACTTGCAGCAGTTGTGTGAAGAGAGAAGTAACCTCAGAGAGAAGGATTTTTCCCCCAGGGAGCCTCAGGATCAGCTCAGCTCTGTGGCAGAGTGGACCCCACTTTTATCACCTACAAAGCAGCTTTGCTGCACAGAGGCAAAAGGCAGCAGTCTCCTGCCTTTGACAAGGAGCTCTGAGTTGATAGGAAGCAAACAAGAAATAGCATTTTCCTGAAAATACTTGTAGAATTTGTATTTCATAGCAGCAAAGGTGGGAGGAGATTTGTATGTGTTCCTAAACTGATTAGTTTCTTTCTTTTACTGATGTTCCTTATAAATGGAGCAACCATTAGCACTTAACTACTTGTAACTTCATTAGAGAAGCGAAAAAAAAGAGATGTCACAACTAGGCCAGCACTGAATTTGGTTTTTGCAAGTGTTGCCTGACATCAGCAAGATGAAAAACAAAGGCAGTTTATTTTCACACCACAAGTCACAGCAAAGTAAAACAACCTGTCCCCAGAGTGAGCTGTGCCCTGCACTGCTCTCTGCATCCTGTCAGTCACGGCCGTGTCTGCACAGAGCCATTGACCACAGGTGGCACGGGGGCACCTGCTTTTGGCACTGCTTTCTAGCAAGGGCCTCGGGAAGCAACGTGCTTTGTCTTTCCAGCAGGGAGCAGAAATGCCTACTCCAGCCCGGTCAGCTCAGATGTCACAACTCCAGCTCCAGCCCCAGCAGCCTCATCGTAGCAGACCGGTCCCTTTGGCACAAACCTTTATCACAGCAGAATGTAATGATGTTGGCAGTATAGGGGACTTCTTATGTGCCTGTATCTCATATAATGTAGTGATATCATAGATGTTATTTTTGTGGGTGACCTGTAGCCTACTAGCAGGAGAGAAGGCTCAGTGGAGATCAGTGAGGGCGTTGCACGTGTGAAGCTCAGGGAACGAATAACAGAATCACAGAATTTTACGAGGTTGGAATGGACCCTTAAAGATCATCTAGATCTGATGATGAACCTCCCACTACACCAGTTTGTTCAAGGCCTTATCCAACCTTGCTTTGAATACTGCCAGGGATGGGGTGTCCACAACCTTCCTGGACAACCTGTGCCAGGGCCTCACCACCCTCAGAGTAAAGTCACAGTAAAGAATTTCTTCCTACTGTCTAACCTAAATTTCCCATCTTTCAATTTGTACCCATCATTCCTTGTCTTGTCACTCCAGTTCCTGCCAGAGTCCCTCTCCAGCTTCCCTGTAGCCCCTTGATTCTGGAAGGTGCTCTGAGGTCTCCACACAACCTTCTCTTCTCCAGGCTGAACAGACACAACTTTCCCAGCCTGTCTTCATACGGGAGGTGCTCCAGTCCTCTCATCAACATTGTGGCCTCCTCTGGACGTGTTCCAACAATTCCACATCCTTCTTATATTGGGGACACAAGAACTGGACACAGCACTGCAGGTGGGGTCTCACCAGAGCAGAGCAGAGGTGGAGAATCTCCTCCTTGGACCTGCTGCCCACGTTCCTTTCGATGGAGGCCAGGACAGGGTTGGTTTCTGGGCTGTGAGTGCTCATTGCCAACTCACATTGAGTTTTTCATCAACCATCACCCCCAAGTCTTTCTCCACAGGGCTGCTCTCAATCCCTTCTCCGCCCAGCTTGTAGGTGTGTCTGGGATTGCCCCAACACAGGTGTAGGACCTTGTACTTTGCTTTGTTGAACTTCATGAGGTTCCCACCGGCCCCACCTCTCAGGCCTGCCAAGGTCCCTTGCTGTGGGGTGTGACAGACCACAGCTGTGGCACATCAACCTGACTTCAGCTCTGCACAACAGGGACCACGGGTGGCCTTTGGTTCAGATCAACAGCTGCCAACAGCTGAGCGGATCATCTGGTGGTGTAAATACCTCCCTGAGTTTCACAAGGAGAGGGGGAATTAAACATTATCCCCTCCATATGTGGGATGGCTAAAAGAACCTTGGCAGAGAGCACTGGACTCTGACATATAATATAGGATGTGATGAAACCCAGGAGAGTATTTCATTAACCCATCCCACAGCTATTAACCTTGTATCTACCTGCAAAATCTTGTTACACGACGTTTTGTTTCACAGAGGCACTCTGTCAGTCCTCTCAGGAACTGATTCCAGTTTTGGAAGCATGTAGAAAGTGCATCAGCCTGTTCCTCACCCCAAAAGCCCTCTGCCCAACACAGCAGCACTCAGGAGGGTGGCACATCTGAACCATGAACTCGCTCCCAGTGCAGCAGCTGATTGTATCTTGTGTTGAGAACACAGCATCGCTTTTATGGAACTCCAGGCTGTTTTCCCAAATACAGTCACTGCAGTATTGGAAGAAAAAGAGTGGAATTAGTGAGATGAAAGTACATACAGAAAATGCCACCAGCACAAGCAGCCTCCAACAACTTAAAGAGAGCGTGCATAAGAAGCTCCCACAGCCTAAAGGTCATTGTGATGTGGACTGCTTAGTACAGAAACAAAACACCTAACAACATTCCCTGTGCCTTCACCCATGGAGCAAAGGTGTTCTTCCATTTCCACAGCTCCCTTACCCAGTGCTGGCTGTCAAACATTGTGGTGACACACTGACCCACCCTTGCCCATAAACCCCGCTGCTGACTGCTTCTTAAAGGTGTACTTGTGATGTCTGACACTGGTTGGTTCCAGGTGAAAATCATCGTCCTTTAAAAATGAATTATGGATCCAAGGAGCTCCAACAGAGGCACTGAGATAAGAGAAGCTGTGTTTGTGAAAACTCAAAAGTAGCACAAAAAAGTTTCTGCCTGCATACTCTTAGAGTGGAAGCCCATCCTCTCCACAAAAAATAGGTCCTCCCGTATAGCAACACATGACACCACTCATCTGTCATTTTAAGGCAGCTCAGCCCAACCTAGACTATTCAAAGGGGAACAGATCAGGGAAGAGAAAACCTAGAGGAGAAATCAAGAACCCAGTGCTTGCAGTGTAGCAAAAAGATGACCCAGGAATGTGATATTATGACACAAATGTCATTTGCTACAGCATCACATAGGCTAAAGAAGAGCTGATGGCCCAGGGGACAGAGCACGAAGAACGGTACAGTGTATGATGTTGGTGTACGCAGGAGGGAGTGCTTTATCTTCTAGTGGAAAATAAAAACTTAAAAGATGTCGGATTTGACAAACTGGTTTGATCTACAGCATCTCTCCATACGGCCACTGTACCCTGCTGCAGTCTCAAGTTCTTAGATCATACAGCTGTGGGCACTTTGGAGGATTCTTCAGGAAAGGAAGATACCTCCCTCCCCCCATTCTGATCTTTTGGAGGATCCATGCAAAACTTTATATATTGCTGCTGTAAGTGCCTCAGTAGTGAACGATCCCTCTGCAGTTCCCAAGGACTGGCTTTGTGCAGGGAATGCCCATAGGGTTAATCCTGTTCTTGCCTCCCGCCCCCCACAAAACAATCCACCCAGGTTATTGCTGCAGACATGTGGCCCTCACATGGGTCAGTTTGCAGGACTAAGACCAAAAATCATAAATGGAAATAAAACCAACCAAAGCAAAAAGAAAATAGCCCTTAGTGCATGTTTAGTTACAAAAACCAGAGTGGCAAGTAGGAAAAGTATGCAGATCTCCCAGTTACATTACTGGCTGCTCAATCAACACTGGAAAAAAAACCAGATGCTGGGCACTCACCCTTTTTCATGCAAGCACAATTAAACCACCTCTATTCCATCACAGTATGTACAAAATCACATCCAGTTAAATAAGCAACTGAAAGCGGGAATGAGATTCTAATATACAGTACTTTCACACAGCCAAAGCTATTTTATTTTACAAGACGAGGCTTTTGCGTTCATCTTTTTATCTGAAAGCCCAGTAAAAACAGCGTAAACTACTTAAGCAAAATTTAAGAGACAACTTACAAAGTAATATTTGCATAGCACTGTAAATCTGCGTATTTGTTTGGGCACAGTTCTCATTAAAAACTACAGTAGGTGAGAGGGTCGGTTTTCTTAATAGCTTGTTTTTCACCAGATTCAGACACACTTCTTCTGAACGTCATAAAATCAAGTGTAGGAAATAACTGTAAAAATGTACAAAAATATATACACATGCACAGTAAATGCATACCCTGTATACAGTTTTATTACTCATTAGATTTGGCTAATAATGATCATCTGGTGACTTACGCTTCCCTCCGAATGACGGGTTTGCAAGACAGCGATCAGCTTAGGGAGGGCGAGTTTCCTCGGAGAGAAGGTTTTGATTAAAGCTACAGTACTTGCTGGTGATCTGAGGAGTGAGCGAGGCGCCGGCCGGCAGCGGCCGCCGGGCGTTCAGGCGAGTTCAGCATTCAGATGTCACAAGGGACAGCTCGGACACGGCTCAAGCGAGGGGACACGAAGGGACACAGCTTGGCTCTCCGCACAGAGGCGCATGCACGTAATAAAGGAGGTACACAGAACCCGCTCGTGCCTTGGAGAGTAAAATTTAATTCCTGATTAGGCTCTGCTACCTACTCTCCCTCCTTCGCAAACTGTCTTTTAGTAATTAGTAACTCGGTGCGTTTTGCTTAAGAATGCACACTGGCCAAAATGAGAAAGAAACAGAAGTTGTGTAAGACTGAAAATTGGAATTGGCAGCCCCCAGACTAAGGAATACTTCTAATTTAAATTTTAAAAGTACTATTATATTCTGGTTTCTGCTGAAGTGTCTAATTTTAAAATACATTTTTCTCCTAAAAAGATAAAATGCTGCTTCTGCTTGTGGTTTTCAGAAATAGACTATCTGCACTCGTGCTTTCAACAGTGAAAGTGCACAAATAATCTTTCTTTACAGTTCCAAAAACTGAAGAGTGGCGGGTAACTACAGGTATATAATTTTAAGAAATACAGGCAGCTTTCTAAAAGCCTAGAGAGGCCAAGGATCAGGGAAACACAACATATTTTCTTAGACGTCAATCCCACGTCTTCCCAATTCTGAAGTATGAAATATTTTCATGACATTTTCTGGTGGCTAACACACACGTGGCACAGACCCTGTAACGCCGACTTCCAGAATGTTCTCACTCCAAACCACAGCACGTAAATAACACAAAACCAACAGCCTGCAAGCATCTTGCTGCAGAGACAATCAGATAAGCCAGCCTTAAAGGTGAACAGTGAACAGAATGAGTGTCCCCATCTGTAACAAGCCCTTCGTAGGAATTCTGACCCAAATCACGTGAACATGGCAAGGGTTATTTTATTTTTAAGTTATCGCAGGGAGGTCTCACATCCACATTAGGGTCAGAGCTTGCCTCACACATACTTGTCTCCGCTTTGCAAAGCTCCTGGTGATCACTCAGTTTTCTCAGAGCAAGAATTTGGCCGGACCAGTCAGTGTTCCTGCTTCATCACAGCTCCCAGCATGGCTGTCACCTGCTTCAAATCCCAGCTTCACTCAGCACCAGCAGCCCTGGAGCCACCCGTTATGATCAGAAGGTTCAGAAATATGGGAACAGGCAGCTGTGACACACTGGGTGGGAGTACAAATTCAGCATTCCCATCACAGGGATGAGCTTCTTTGTGCAGGCACAAAGCAGAACTTGCAGCAATCGTCTGCTAGGAGTCAGAACCTTCACACCAGGGGACAGAAGCACATGGCATGCAGGAGATGCTGTGAGCTATGCTGCTGCATCCCATCTTCAAAGGAGATCAAGGAATGGATTCTTCGCTTTCATCTGTGCTGGCCTCCAGCACCTCCATGAAACACCTGGGCGAGGTCTGCTGAAGCCTGGCTTTAGACTTCTTAGCACATACTTCTCCAAGATGCCCAAAACCACCAGGCTGTCTGTCTTCAATCTGAAACACCCTGTGTAGCATGAAGTCTGCATTATTAAAAGCCTTCAACTCCACATTTCTTCAAAATGTACATGAAGGAAAACCAGGTTTTGGGGTAGTCCCAAGACAGAAACGGTACTTGCAGCAAATATCTAATGTTCAGTGACTCCCTTGCTTTCTCATTATTCCAGGTCTCAGTGAAAACCTTGTCCCAGCTCCCTTTCACCAGTGCCAGAAGGACCTGTTGCTGGGTAGGGAGAGGCTGTGTGAACAGGCTTGGGCTTCTCTTCCCTGATAAAAGTTTTGCTTTAAAGCAGCAAAGTTGCATTACCACGTAACACAAACACAACCGTGTCACTTCAGACCTAGAGCTGGCAACCAGCGCCAAAATTCAGGAAGGCAAAACCCCAGCCATGTGAGACAATTTCTGTAGGACTGGTTGAACTGGAGACCTGAGTTCCTGCTATGAGGTTGTAACCGAACCATCTCCAGAAGATACAAGTGAGCAAATACATGGACATCGGTGATGGAGATGAGTGGTACCACGTGGAAGTGAGCAGGCACACTCACTTCTCCTGTGAATACCAGGCAATCAGGACACAGGCAGCAGTCAGATTCATTGGTCAGCAATTAAGCGTAGAGCCCTTCGAGAGAAGTTAAAGCAGAACAAAGGAACGTTGCCCATGCTCTTTGTGCCGGAGACAGATATTTTGCTCAGTGACGCAAAGTCAATTGCAAAAGCACATTCAGCCCACAATGAGCAAGAGAGAACTGTAATTCTGCCGAGCCAAGGCCTCTGGATACCACGTCCTTCTTTAGCATCAGCTCTTTGTGCTTTCCTAACTGAGAGATGCCACATGGCCAGCAGTCCCCGAGCTCTCTCACCAGGTTCTCAGATGTAGGTCAACGTGATGCTACTTCAGAAGTACAAATCCCACTTGGAGAGCAGCATCATTGCTGTTCGTGACAACGGCAAGTGCTGCCAAGGCCAAGAGCACACATCTGTCATCTGTCCGTGTCAGTCTGAGAACCATTCCTCTTCCCAGTCAGTGCTGAACTCCATGGCAGTCAGCTTGCAAGTCCATACTGGAAAACTCTATTTACTCCAAACAACTAAGCAATAAATGAAAATTCTGAAAGGTGGAGAGAAAAAACACTCCCATAGCTGTAAGTTTATTAAACCTAGCACGGTTGAAAAGCAAAAGACAAAAAACATGATATATTTTTGTTTATTATTGCTCTTAAAGGGCTTGGTAGTCAAATATACAAGCTATGTTCTATTCAACCAGAAGAAAATAAGATATAAAATCTATGCTCGTTTTTCCAATCCAATCGAATCCACCTGCTAATCTTCATTAGTGACATGAACTTCAGCTATTTCCAGTCATTTTAATTTATACATACTCTGTGTACGTGTGCGCGCGCGTGTATAAAAACCCCTATTTGAGAGATAAAATTTAAAATTAAGAGATTCGTGTTGGTTTTGTACTGTTTTGTGCACTTCCGTAGGTTTCAGTTTTTCAAGTGGTTACTGATATGTCTGTTTAGAACAGCAAAATTTAAGTATCTGATGATGTATTTATTATATTTTCAAAAAGAAAGCATGACCAATAAGTTATGATAAGAAAATATGAAATGTTGATTATTCTCCCCTTGATGTACATGCACTAATCCCATGATCCTGAATAGGGAGTTACATGCACTAAGAGGAGAAAAGGATCCTGTAAAGAGAAAGGCTATTAATTCCTTTCTCCTCTAAGCAGCTCCCCTCTTCTCAGCATTAAGAAGGGATTTATTTTGTGAAATTCTTGTCATGCCCATTAATATACTGCTCAAAATGTAAGTACAAAACATAGTCAATGGTCAGCCGGCTTTGCAAGCCTCTTCTGCTAAGCCAGTACAATTTATATATACTCAGTATCATCTTCAGGAAGCAAGTATACAGCATTTGTAACATTTTTCTAGGAAGCAAGAATTATACCCAATACTGAATTACTTAAGAAAAAAAATAAAAAGAAAGAAAGAAACCCCCACTGTTCTCAGTCC
This sequence comes from Callaeas wilsoni, assembly GCA_013398955.1. Taxonomy (NCBI): domain Eukaryota; kingdom Metazoa; phylum Chordata; class Aves; order Passeriformes; family Callaeidae; genus Callaeas; species Callaeas wilsoni. The sequence continues at coordinate 18,499 of VWPU01007082.1, forward strand.
TCCGGTTAAAAACAGGGAAAAGCCAGAGTTAACTTTATCAGCATTTGGATGTCTGACTGTATTTGAAGACAAAGTACAAAAACATCCAGCAAGGAAAACAGAGTTATGGCTAGGGTCTGCTCTCCTCAGTCCCCAAAGCATATTCCAAATTCCACTAACATTTGCAACAGTTTTGCACCCCCTCTCTTAGGGAAGATTTATTGAGGGGACAGAGATGACACACTAACGTTGGGGGTCTGGGTACAAGGATTCAGCGAGGTGGAGTCTAACAGGAGACAGACAGAACTCAGGTCATCCTTCAAATGCTCTTGTTGAAAAACCACAAATAAAAATCAAGTGCATGACAGAACAAGTGATTAATGACCCCAAGTAAAATATTTTTCTAAGTTACAAAATTGCTCTTCCAGTGTTTGAAAACAGAAAAACCTGTGGGAGAAGAGGTTACATTCCAACAGTTAAAGAGTAAATACGGAAAGAAGGTAAATTATTACTCTCTTATCTCGGTTACTGGAGCAAAGATGAAAACAACAACCAGTGCTTTGATAAAATCTGCTCTTTACAAAAGTGAGATAAATATTCTAGTGGCAGCTGGGTTAAAGGTACAGACCCTGAGGGTTAGCTTCTGCCCTCAGCTGTAGATCTGCAACTCATTTCACCCACTTCTGCGAGCAGCCAAACGCAGATTGTGACCTTCAGACTTGAACATACAGGTATAGTTACCATCTCTTTGCAAATAATTCTCCAGCTATGCATACAGCAGCAACCTACAGAAATCTCTGAATGTGCGCTTGTAAAAAAAGAAAAGGAAAGAAAGAAAAAGAAAGGGAAAAAAGGAAAGAGACAGGTACAGACATGATTCTGAGCTCTAATTTTCAGTGAAAAAGACCAAAATGTCAACAAGCAGAACTAAAGATACTTAAAATCCCTGAAGAGACTTTATACTCTTTCTAATGCTTAACAGCACAAGCTCAACTTGCAAAAAACTTCACATGAACATCTAAAGCATGACCAAGTCAAAAGAGCAGCACACCCTATCCTGACACACACAGGGTAAGGTCCTGGCCCCATCTGAATCAATGTTGAAACTCTCATTAGAAGTTCAAGAGATGCCAGCATTCAAAATCTGACTGCTACAGACCTCTCCTTTTCACATTTTCTCCAAAAGAAGACATTTTGAAAACTATTGTGCTGATTTCTAGTGCTGCCTCCCAGTTTACTGAGAGAGGCTGGCTGAACTGGACTTTGGTAATGAGAGATGCAAACAGAAATAAAAGGAGAACTGAAAAAATTTCCTTCTTTGCACAACTCTAAATCCCATGGTCAACCACTAATTCAAAAAAAACCCAAACAAGCCCAGGCAGATTCAAAATTATCAAACATGTTTGATGTAAAACAGGGCAAACAGCACTCAAGACTGAAGTAATATTTGGAAATTAAACAGCCTTGAGCAGTTAGCAGGAGATAGGATGAGAATTTTATCCTACTGGATCTGTTCTATGGCATGTGCTGATGGGCAACACGCTGATTCCAAACTCCACTATCTGTTCTCCTGCATTACAGAAGTCTTAAGATGTTGTCCGAAAATAAAAAGTGTCAGTGTAACATACAAACAGGATTTCATCTGTAGCCATGACAACACAGCCAGAAAGACTCTAACCCAATGAACACCTGTCAATTCATTTAAGGAGGGTGTTTTTTCCTGGCTCATTAGTAAGAGAAGTTGGAAATCAATAAACGTTACGTTGGCTTTAGCAAGAGGAAACATTCAATGGCTCCTGTTGTAAAAGTGAGTGTAGTGCTCTTGACAGAAACCAGTGTTTTCAGTCATCTGAAGATACACATGGCCATGGCCAATGCCCTCTTTTCTCCCCCACCCCAGACCCCCAACAAAGCAAGAAAAATTAGTTTCTTCTTCCACCCCACCCCAGATTTTCTCCCACAGCTTGACTACAGTAATCCTTGAACAGGCAGAAGGTTGGTGCATTCTCTTCAGCCGATGCCTCCAACTTCTTCATTCTTGGCTCAAGTTTTATTCATTAATATTAGTCATCAGTTATTAAGAAAAAGATAGTTTCTAAGTGTTTGTTGTTGTTTTTTAACTGAAGTTAATCGGGTACCATAGTCTGGTTATATGTGCTGAACTGCAGCCGTCAGTTATTCCTTTTTCTTGAATTCCTGGTTGCCATAGCTGGAGCCTTTTTCTATTTCAGTTACTCCTATCAGTCTACGAACTCCAAAGGAAGCTTTAAAATGTAACAGAGAAATGAGAGGCACATTAAAACCAGTCCAAGCATCTAGGAAGTTACACGTAAACACACAAGCAGAACCCACATGAGTTAACCCAATCCCCAAGTCAGTAGTGACCAACAGTGCACTGTACGAGGCTGCACATGGATCACAGGTCAAATGACACTCAAAGAGGGGGACAATCCAGATTTAAAAATATAATAACTGCTTCTCTTGGTTAGCAGGACATGTAGCATGAACGCTGAAGCATATCCTTTCCCCCTATTTCCCCCTTTTTGATTGTTAGGGTTTTTTTATTGGGGGGGATTTGGTGGTATTTATGTACTTTTGTTTGTGGTGGTGGTTTTGTTTGGCTTTTTTTTTAATTCACAGACAAGTTGTCCAGTAAAAGTATTTTTCCTTCAAGCACCATAATAATGGGCTACAAGACTAACCTGCTACTGCTACAGTTTTTGCCTAAAATATGAAGGCAAGTTCACCTCGATTAAAGCTTTTGAAACAATAAAAATACTGTACAATAGAAAGACTACCAAGTGAGCTTCAAATATTTTCCTGCAAGCCCCATTCTTATTAATTACTATATAGAACTTATTGGAGGTAAAGGATCTTGTTATGTGTCACACTGGGCTTAGCATCTTCTCTGCTTTTATTACCTGCTCCAACAAGTCCCAGGAATGCAAGGATAAGGAGAGGTGATCCACTTGCAAAAACTCCAAAGCCAAATGTGAAGAGAGGAGAGAGGAGAACTGTGGCCCAAAAAAGAAAGTTTAGGAGGGTCCATGGTCTCCTAGGAGGTTTAAACTGCTTGCCAGGAAATACACCTTCCTGATTATACATCTCTTGCAAAGCATCCTGGAGGAAAGAGAAAAGAAAAGAGGTTCATAATGCTTGCACCAAGCAGCCCAAGATTAGTCAGCTCCAGGACAACATCAAGGACAGTATCTGTGGTACAAACTCATCAAGAGTGCACAGCACCCAATTCCATCTGCTGCCATTTATTTGGGCATTTCTGTTCACCACCCAAGTGACCCTTAAGCCTTTTGAAGGCAATTTTGGCACCATCACGAACTGAAACCTTATCGTCCTCTCCACTACCAAACACCTTCATCTTGTCTGTTAATTGCTTAGGAATTTAGGGCAGCTTCAGGCCAGAGACCAGTTCAGACACTACCAGCCCTCTTAGCTGGGTGCTTTTCCTTCCTGTTTTTACTTCCAGAAAGGTCAGCATGATTCAGCAAAGCACAGCAGAAAATGCTGTCTAGAGAGCCAGGAGGGGAGGGCACGGCACGAGCTGAGAGCAGAGACAGCACCACACCAGCCCTAATCCCAGCACCCCAACTGAGCCACTCCATCCTGAGCTGAGCCTGCAGAGCTGCAATCCTTAAACACACCACTCACAGGAACGAGGTGCCCACCACCTTCCCTCAGTCTGTAATATTGTTCTTTAAGGTTTCCAGGTATTACCAAGGATGGCTCACGTCTGTCTGTTTCTTATTTTTCTTTAATTTTCCTTACTAAGGGCTGAGAAGTGCAAGGCATTCCTTGCCAATAACAGCCTTTTGAGGACACATCCTCTGTGCAGGAAGAGGATTCCAGTTACAAAGTCATTGGAATAACTGGAATGAGAGGATTCCAGTTACAAAGTATTGCTAACACTGCAAGATCAATATGAGTAATACCCATGTCTATGAGCAATACCTCCCTGGCAACATCTCACACCAAAGTGGAACAGAGGTACAGCCAACAGCAGGAGGGATGAGAGGAAATGGTGTCACATTGCACTAGGGGAGGTTTAGATTGGACATTAGGAAAGAAAAAACTTTCATGGAAAGGGTTGTAAAGCAGTAAGACAGGCTGTCCAGGGAACTGGTGGAGTCATCACCCCTGAAGTGTTCAAAAAAACATATGGATTTGGCACTTGAGGACATGGTTTAGTGGTGGTGCTGGGCTTACAGATGGACTCGATGTTCTTAGAAGCCTTTTTCAACCTCAAAGGTGGTGCTGGGTTTACAGATGGACTCGATGTTCTTAGAAGCCTTTTTCAACCTCAAAGGTGGTGCTGGGTTTACAGATGGACTCGATGTTCTTAGAAGCCTTTTTCAACCTCAAAGACTCTTTGGTTCTATAGACCTGCTAAGGGGAGCTGGGGGAAGAAGATGATGAGCTACTGCTCTTTGTAAGATAACCTCTCTCCTTAAGTGAATCAGAATTCAGGTATTCAAACAAATTAGGTTGAAGTAAATAAAATGAAACTCAGAACAATCTGCTGCCTACATAGAGACTGGGCATAAGCCTGGCAATGCTGCAGCACAGGTCATCACAGCTGGGGAAAGCCCAGGATACTTGAACTTCCTGTACTCTGCTGTCTTCCCACAAAGATAAGCAACACAGAAATCAAGCTTCGCTTTTCAAGTTCAACAATCCACCACTCAGGGTTGTACAACAGTTACAGTTCTCTCCTACTCCCCACAGAAGTGTTACATCTATGGCTGAGAAAATAACTATCTGAGGTTAGAAAAAGAAATGGCACGAGGAAGAGCTCTGAGCCATTTGAAGGCACGCTTGGGCATGTGCTCTATCAGTCCCTGGCAGCAGATCCTAGGGAGTGTCTGTCCCATGTCACACACCACTGCAGAATTCTTACCAGGAGGCAGAAGGAAAGTGGCAGTGGAAGAAAAATGAAAGCAAAGAACAATTGCAGCTGAAAGCTGGGACCGGCTGTCCCTGACAGACAGTTATCACTCTTCTCGAGTGCCTAAAAACACCCACAAGGAAAATGGAGCTTTTAGAAATGCATGACAGAGATCCAAGTGCAGAAAAATGTAAAAAGACAGTGGATTGCTATTAGTCTTCCACACCTCAGGCATATCTCTGAATTCCACTGTGCTTCCCGGCAATTTGAGACCTCACTACCCAGTCCTCTGCTGCCAAGGGGCTTCTCTGTCCTGCTCCTTCCAGCACTTTGAGGGATGGCTGCCTAATTATACATAATATCCTCTCCATCCAGTGCAAGAGTGTGTATTACTCACTGCCTTAATACACTCCCCTGTGCAAGTCCCAAAAAGACAGAAAAGTAAGCAAAGCTATTTACCTTTTCCTGGTAAAGCTTATGAAGCCAGTTTGCAGCTTCCTTTTCATCTTGAGGGATATCTTCCAGAGGAAATCTCCTAGTTTAGTAGAGAGATTAAAAAAATGGAAAGAAGAAAAACAAAAAAGAATTAATGGAAAATCCAGGTATTTGATTTTATCCCTCTCTGAGGGAAGATTTTCCATTCACTAAGGGGCATAAATCACAGGCAATACTGTCACTCATGGCAGAGGTCTTAAACACAGAGAACTGGAACTTAAGAATCTGAGTTTTTAGATTGGGAATTGAGAACTTTGTTTAAGACAAAAGAAACTGTACAAGCTCTTGTCCGTTTCAGAGCACATCAGTAAAATAAGAATTTCTCATTCCAACATTGTTCCTCCTTCACCAGATCCACCACTGGCTGATTCCCAGTGAGCTCAGACTGAGGCACTTGGAGCTGGGAAAAGACAAGCAAGTGGAAAACCCAAGGATAACTGTTCGTTGTATTTTGGTAGTGAAAACACTATTCTGGAAGTAATGGGAGAGGCAACTAAAAATTCACTTTATCCCATCTCTAAGGAAAACATCTGCAGTGACTGCACTTGCCCCCTTTGCCTCTGCAGCCGCGCAGACTGAGGCACACGGATCTGGGGGTGTGGGACAACTGTGCCCAGTGCCAGCCCTGAGCTGCCCTCACTGAGAACAGGTGCCTTGTCACAGCCTCTTTGCAGTGCTGAAGAGCCAACCATTTCCCTGCATTCTCTCATCTTCTGACACCCTTCCAACCCAAACCACTCCATGATTCTGTGAATATGTTCTAACATATTTCTAATGATTTCTGCATCCCGTAAGCGAACTGAACACCAGATCTGGCAGGTTTTCTTAAATGAGCTCTGACAAGAGAAACTGCTCAATTCATATAAATAACACTCAATAAAAGCTCATTTAGTGAAAAGTCATTTGCTGAGAACTCTCTGGTGAAGTTGCCGTGGTGTTGCTGTCACCACTAGAGGGGACTCACAGCAATAACATTTGGTGATTTCCTGATTATTTCCTCTGGAGGCAGTCAGGATAAAGACTGGATCCGCTGCAGAGCTAAGCTGCTTACCTCTGTACAGGTAACTACGTCTGCACATACCAAGAACAAGAGCTTACGTGCTTCCCTTCTCTGAGCTACAGTAAGTCTGTTGTCACAGTAAGGACATGTTCCATTTGCAGCAAAAATATCTGTAAAAAGTCTCCTTACTCTCATAGCTTCTTCCCCAAAACAGAGAAAAAGTTTAGAAAAGCACCTTGAGAATATTCATTCTGTCCACGAACATATTTTAAATTAAAATTATCTAAGCACAGCCATTTACAGGGTACAATTAGTTATTTTACCTGGCAACATCATCCTCAACAGAATTTTACAAACTCAAACCTCTTTGAACACTATTGAAAACTAAATTTCTCTTCTTTCCTCCCATTACCCCTCCAAGAAATGAAATAAAATTGCACCTCCATTAGCAAACCATAGGATATTTAACTGAAGGCTGCCACTGTTCAGTGTATAATTAATAATTATACAGATGTGCATCCACGCATGTGCACCCCAGATCCAGCTAGATATCCTACATGCATCTGCCATCAGTGTGGAATTACAGGTGGAACTGCCTGACCAGCTGTTTTGCTGGCTGGCAAACTGTCTGCTCACTTTCCTCATCAGGAATATGCTTGGCAAGTGTAAATAGTGAAAATGAAACCCCTTGCAAATGAGCAACCCCATTTCTCTGCGGACAGCTCCACAGTCATCTTTTCAGCTGAGAGACTAAAATGTTGTGGATGTTGCAGCACCTGAGAACAGAACTGAAACAAATGCCCTCCCCATGAACATTAAGGCATTGGATAGCATTTCTGCCTCAAAACTGTTGCTGCTGCACCTCAATACACTGGATAATTACTGTGATTCCCTGCAAAGACTGTCACCACTGGAGGCTCTGCCAAGACACACCTGCTTTGATTAGATGGACAATGTATAGAGCCAGTGCCATTCACCTGCAACACACAGACCCAAAGCCAGAGGGCAAAGGTGTGGGGGGAAAGAGAAAGGCTTTTTCTTTTCATTTTTAGAACTTTTAAAAATCAAGTATCAACTTCATCACCAGAATACAGCAATGTTTTCCAAAGTGTGGGTGAAGCCCCCAGAGAAGCAGAAGCAAACTGTCCAAAGAACTGTGGAAAGAATAACCAGGTCATGTCTCAGGTCCAAACATAAAAGGGAAAAGAAGAAACTCAACAGGATTGGTAGCTTTGATGATCACAAGGAAGCCTTTGAAGCAGAAGGCAGCAAGGAGAAAGCAAGAGAAGGGAGGGTGTGTGTGTGTGCATGCATATGTGTACGTGCTGCATGGAGTTAGGTGTTAGCAGCTACTCTTTGAGGCTAAAGAGCAGTGAGGAATGTGAGCAATGCCCAACCTCATTCAAAGGATGTCTGAAAATCAGCATTTTTTAATTTTTAATCTGCTGATCAAACCATGTGAGTGAGGGAGAGAAACTGGCATGTAAAGGAGCTTTACACTATTTACTGCAAGGGACTGCTGAAGCTGAAGGACAAGGAAAAGTGGACTACAGGAAAGGAAATTACCCTGCAAAATCGGAATACACTTCAGTGTGCCAAAGTATGCACCTTAGGGCTCACCTCCATCAGTATATGCTCACCTTACACACATATCTGCTTCATATTTCTTTCCATAAAGAATTCCTAATAAAGATGGGTTCTTGTTTCCTCTGAAATTTAGTGTTACATCATACACTGCTGAAACTGTTGCAAAAAAAAAAAAAGAAAAGAAAACAGGGCTGTTACAGCAGCAATTCTAGCAAGCACCTTCAGGCATCCTTGCCTGAGACAGCAACAGAGCCTTGTGCAAGCCTTGCATTAACGATGTCTGAGTCCTTCACTATTTTGTGTTTAAAAATCACATTTATCTGCACCAGCCCCCTGACACTCCCAGCTCTGTAAAACACCATATGACTTGATGAACTAAGCAACACAGAAAGGTTTTTAGTATTTTTTAAGACTGGGATCTGACAGTTCTGTGGCAATTTACAAATTACCAGCTGACATGCTGGATCCTCATTACTGCCAGCTCACTAATTGTAATGAACAACAGAGTAGACTACGCTGTGCTACGCAGAGTGTGCTAAATGACACATTACAAGTGCTGCAAAGCTCGGCAGTACCTGTTCCCCTGAGACACTGGACAGCAGTGGTGAAACCTTTGGTTCTGGGCAACAGGTGGTATTTCAGTTTAGGCAACCCCTTGGATTCAGCTACTTCCATACTGATGCGGTGCTTGGTCTCCGTGAAACGAGTTCCTTCACAGTACAGGAGAAACTGTGCAAGGCAAAAGCAAAAAAAATCCCCAAGGATATCTTGAGATATCAAAAGAAATCCAGCAGGATACTGAAAATTTGTGTAAGATAAATATACATGTGCACGCACTTCAATTGTCTCATCTCTTCACCAAGTCTCAGGCATAAGCACCAACTCTCAAACTCGTTTACCATTACCTTTACATTTAACAACACTCATCCCAAATTTAAGGTGACAAAAAGACAGCCCTAATTGTGGCATTTAGAATGCACAGAAATTAGGAAATTGATTCACTCAAGTCAATTTTAATCATGATTTCAATTACCAAGCAGGAAGTCTTGATTTAAATAATCAATGCTAACTACATTTTGCACTTATATTTTCTAGCTGTTTTCTCTAGAGACTATTCCTTGGTTCTCAGCTGTAGAATCATTAAAATGTATAGATTTGAAGCTCAGGCTCAGCCTTGAGATTTTCTAATTGGTAGGGTTTTTTCTGTTTTTTCTTTCCTTCCCCACACTAATCAGGAAGATATATTCAATATAATTCATATCCATACAGTCAAGCAATTAAGTAGCTCAAAATACATTCTCCAGATTCTTACTTTTTCTCTAATGGTAGAAAATTACAATGCATTCACAATGTCCTAGTTAAGGCTTAATGTTTCACTATTCAATTTAACAAGCTGTACTGGATAATACTGAAAATTCACTTAAAATGCATAAAAAGCCTCTTAATGTTTTATAAGCCAAATAATTGTACATTACATGTGCTGCTATAAAAGCAAAACTGAGAATTTATCAAAACCTTTGCATTCAAAGCTCTAAGAAGGTTAATGGGTTGATTACACCACTGTGCTGCTGCACTAACAGCATTGCACATGCTGAAACAGAGATGTTTTACCCTTGATTTTAAATAAAGTCAAAATAAAAAGAAAAAATATAACTGCAGAAGCAGATATAAGCTTGCCATATGTTCTCAAAGAGACTTTTTGGGAAACCTGTAATTTCACGGATCAACGAACACACTAACAAGAACTTTCTATCAAAATCCATGGCCTGTGCAGTCGAATTCACTGACTTCTCCAAAAAAGCTTTTTGTTAATGTGTCTTTTCAGCCTACCTCAGAAGATGTTATACAGATGGAGTAAGCAAATGTAGGCTTTTTAATAGGTAAAAATAAGTTTGGATAAAATCATTAAGTATCACACACGCCTGATTTATAAATCATTCTCAAGCTTCTGAACTGTTTCCCAAATGACTTCCCTTACCAACAGGCAAACAGCAGTTTTCTACCAGCATATCCCAAAAGAACTCCTGAAACAGAGCATGGCTTTTCCCTGGCAACACTTGGAAGTGAGCACACCTTCTCCTGACACAAAGCCACAGTCACCAGCCTGTCATCATTTCACTTCTAGCAGCCAATACCAGGGGAGGGAGTCAACACTTACCCACATATATTCAGGATAATCAGACAAACGTTTCAATCCCCCAATAACTGTATCTCTGTCCTCTTCCCATTTCCTTTTGCAGAAAACAATCTCAAGGAAGTACCACGTCCAGCCAATTAGGGGCACGTACAGCAGCTCTCTCTTAGCAAGAACTTTGGAACTCTGGAAGGAAAAAAAACCACAAGTGACAATCCAAAAACGTCATTTGCTGATTTGTGCAACGAGGTCAAACACATTAAAGCTAAGATGATGGAGCTGTATCTGGAAACATAAATGCAAAGAAACTGTTTAGAGATGGGTTTTAAAGAGACCTATCACCCTGCAGAGGAAGGGAAAGCTCACGGCCCACGTACCCCCAGCACGCCAAAGCGCTCCGTCATCGTCCAGCCGCACAGGAAGTCGATCTCAAAGTTGTGGTTCAGGATGATGATGACGTGTTCCTTCCCAAAGGTCTTCACCGTGGCCTCGTCTGAGAACAGGGTGCACTCTGTGCCTGACCACCATTCCAGCAGCATTACCAGCTCTAGCAAACACGATGAAGGTGCAGGGAGGAGTTAGGGGTGCCCGTCACAGAAAGCATTTCGAGTTTCATATCCTCAGCCCCACTCACTGCCCAGTCTCTCCCGACTCCCAACAACATCACCTTCTCAACCCACCCAGCAGAGATGAAACAAAGGCTTGGAAGGGTACAGACAAAACCACATCCCCATCCCTAAGCAGTATTTAAGGCACCAGACACATGCATTATAGATAATTTAGCAAGTTTTTAACAGGGACAAGTTTGATCATTGCATTACAAATGCGAAATTTCACGATCACTGGAAAAAAAGCCCAAAGACTTTTGTGCCTGAAAACAGACAGTGGAGCCGTTGATTGCTCCACTAAATGAGTACAGTTCCTCCCAAGTGGAATACAAATTATGCACAGATGCAGCCTAATGTTTTTACTCCACATGAAACAAGCCTTATGGAGGTAAACAGACCAATAAAGGTCTTTTAAAGGGATGAAGTGACATAGATCTTCTGTGATAGATTTTAATATTACAACACAGGGCTCTAATTGTTCTGCATTATGATTATCAACACAGAGTTAAAAACAGCAGAGAATTGAGCTAATTTATCAAAATACCTGAGCAAAGACAGGAATGGTAAATTGTGTCTTTCTTTTTCTGCAAAAGAATGAGCCCTTTTCCCTCCATTTACCCCAACTTTAAAATATCACAGCAACTCTTATTCCACCCTGAACATTTGTTACCCATTCTTATTTTCCACCTCCCCTTTCTTATCATAAAAACCCCTTTCACTTAAATTCAGCATGCACTGACTAGTTGCTATGGTTAGCTTATTTCCCTCATTTCAGTACATCAAGGCAGATGGAAGGCATTGCTTGCATCATGGGACAACTATAAAAAGTATGAGAATAGTTCATCCTCCCAGTAGCAAGATTTGATTCCCTGCAAACTGTAGTCGTTGGTATTTTCTCATTTCAATGAAATATGGATGAAATAAAAATTTGGTTGCACAAATATGGCACTTAAAAAGAGTCCAACTCTTCCCACATGACTACACCTGCAGGCTTCCCCCTCTGTTCCCTCTATCAGGCTCTGCCAGGAGGTTTTTCAGCTTCCCATTGGGAGATCCTGGTTCTGCCAAATAGGGCAGCACCTTCCTGCACAAGGGGTTCTGATCAGTGGGATTGGACAAGGTCACCTATCCACACTGCTAAACAAGAATTAAGGATCCAGTCTTGCACCACACCAGAGAGAAGGCAAACACAGTGTTTGGGTGAATAATGGGGAAAAGCAGTCCTGGTCTGCTGAAGATACAGAGCTCACCTAGCACTGTTTTTTTTCACTCATGACCACTTACTCACCCACCAGGTTATTCCCCTGTATCACTTTCAGCACTTGCTTATTTGGAGGCACGACAAAGATATGCACCTTGCTGACCAAGAGAGCTTAACCCCGGTCAGCTGGAAATACGGCAGAGGAAAGACAGAATTGTCTTGTTCCTTTACACCAAATACAGGTTTCTGTCCCTGCTTCCCAGTTTGCATGCTTTGTGATCACTTACCTTCCTTTCTCTGGTTATCCTGGCTCAGTAAAAGGGGAAAGAGGACAGCAAGAATGTCCTCAGAGCACCTTCCAAGCAGGTGGCCAGGGGAATGAAGCAGTGGTACCAAACACATCATGGTATTCTGAGCAATTTTCCCTTTCCATTGCTGACTGTGTACCAAGGAGGAACATCTCCAGTACCTGCTCCACTTTCTTATAAAAATTATAATCAACTGGATGGGTTTCTTCTTCAAAATCAGAAAAAAAAAATCTGCAGAGGCCAGTGTGGATGACTTTCTGCAGAACGTTTCTTTCACCTTTCTCCCTAGAACAGTGGAGGATTTGCCAGAGTTCATACTGAGAGAGGAGGGTTGACGAGCCAAAGGATTTACACGAGGAAACAGATTGTCCTTTACAAGTGTGCTGACAAATGATGTAATTATAACCAGGAGTGGGCTCATTTCCTTTTTTTGGTGTGTGGGTTACAGCTCCTTTGCGTGGCACTGATCCTGCCAATGCTACAGCAGGAACATCCTTCTGAATGAAGGAATGGGAACACTTGCACTGCCCAGGATAGTTCCTGTAGGGAATAAGCAACACCTGGCCTCAACCACCCCCTGTGGCTGGGGCTCCCACACACCAAAGCAGGTGCATTTACAGCCTCACAAGCTCCCCAGAAACAAAGCAAACAAGGGGCACAGCACATCCCTCAGCTGAAAGTACCAACACTTGAGAGGTTATTTTTGCAACCGGACTAACCCAAACACGCTGCACTCCCCAAGGGTGTGATTCATCTGAAAGGAGCTGACGTGGGAGAGCTGGAAGTACAGACTACCTGTCACGAATTTATGGGTTTCTGTTGGGTACAGAGCCCAAGAGACTTTTTTCCCCAGATGTCTGTCAGGAACATTGGATAGAGTCTCTCTCCCTCCCCTTTGGAAGCTGGGGTTCATGTATTTGAGAGGAAATAAAGTAAGAATAGAGCCTGGTTTTCAGTACAGAGCCAGATACACAATTACCTGTGTATCCATCCCTGCACATTGATCCTCTGCCAGCTGGGCAGAGCAGCTTCTCTTACAGACCCTCAGCCTAAAACCACAAACAGCTTGGAGTAAGCGAGCAAAACGCAGCATCCAGAACAGAACACCAACATACAGGTTCCTTGCCAAAAAGCTTCTCCATTCTGAAATATATTTCATTATGAATGGCAACACTGGGGCTGCTGCATTTACACAGCTTACCTAAATTGCTATAAATCACAACTGAAGTGCATATTCTGTCAGCTCTTCCATTACAGGCCATCAGCTCTCTGCAATCCCACATAACATTTACATTAATTTTCATAGTTTAATTTCCCAGTGTGTTAATTTATAACAGGCTATACACTAGGGGTTATCCTAGGTACAACCCAATTATCTACTCAGCTCTTCCAAACCTCTTTGAACAATGGTTATTTCCAGTGTTTGTAAGATGTAAGATAGCAGCATTTAAAGTGTGATTTTTTTATGCACAATGCTAACTAGGGGCTGAGCCTAAAGCCTTACAGGAGCAAGCAGCTCATATCCTCAGAAAAGCCAAACTATTAATGCAGTTTTAATATTAATAGTTTTCAGAATGAGATCAGATTCCAGATTATTAAAAGCACAAGGAAATTCTTGCAAGCAAACTAAAAATGAAAACTATATATCCCCACTCTCATCCAACCAAATTCATTTTGAAGTTTCTACTAAGCTCTTCTATTACAACACCTTTTTTCCTGACAATCTGCATTCTAGTCTATTTAATATCCTTTCTCCTGTGCTTCTCAGGACAAAAAGGAGGCAGGACAAAAAGCACAGTAAAGACAGGGACAACGAGCTTAAAAAGAGACTGAACCAGACACCTCAGAGAGTTTTTGTTGGTGGTACTTCACATCGATGATTTACAAAATGTGGGTGCCCGTCAGTGGACTGCTGAACTGTAATTTCAGTGTTCATTGTGGTGACTCATTCACCCCAAGTGGGAGTTGGATGCTGAGCTGAGCACTAAGGTAAGTGGCCGTGCATACTGGGAGGGGATGGAGAATGGAAACCGATTAGATGATTCACTGCTGAAACAGGAGGTGACATTTGGGCTAAGGAGCCTTCTAAACACTCCAAACATTTTCAAAAATCCAGCCCCCTGTTAAGCTCTGCGAGGAGAAAAAGAAGGCATCCAAAGGGAGAAATGTTTTGGCAAGGTCTGAAAGAACAAAGAAGCTGCACTCAGAGCAGAGCTGACCCACTGGCAGAAGAAAACACTGGCAAATTGCTCACAAGAGGAGACCCTGGCCTCAGAGACGGGCACTGCAGGATGTAAGGGGACTCTGAAGTTTGTCACAAGGTTCAGCTGCAGAGACATCTACACGAGATACTTTAAGACAGACCTCTCCCTCTGCAGCCCACACAATCAGCTTGGGCTCCTATACGATCAATATTGCTCACGTGCTCAGTACCTGGGCCAGTCTCACAATTGTCCCTTAGCACAGGTGCTGACACTGGATGAAGATGGCATTGAGACAGAATTAACAACTTCCATTAGTCCTGATAATGCTGGAGGTGCAGAGGAGCTTTACTCCCCACTTTTTTGAATGCCAGAGTGACAACATACATCAGGCCCTTGACTTCTGCATGACTTCCCAGTATTTCAGAGAAAAGGAAAAAGGCTGTTTTGACCTGCTCTGAAAGACTCGATGTCTAACTTACCATTTCTCTCATCTCTGTATGCAAACAGATACATGTGCACTTGTATTTTTTTTTTGGATGACAAAAGCAAAAACAAGAAAAACCCCTCCCCAGCTCCACCCCTCCCATCCCATCCCAGCATACTCACGGCTCCAAAGGGAATAGGCAAGGCGACAGTTTACTCGGCGATAAAGCTGCTTGTTTATGGGCCAGAGGACCAGCGTGCATAGTTGAATGAAGTTAATGATCAGTCCACTGACAACAAACACGAACCCAATGAGGAGGTGAACTATGAACTGGGTCTTCAGGAAGGCAATGAAGCCCATGATAACCACTCAGAAGCGTGTGCAAGGGCCGTCACTCAGAATAACTGTCCTGAAAGAGGGGAAAAAAAACCAAAGAAAAGAGTCAAATGGAGAGTGGATTTACAAGCTCTGAGGAAGGACTCAGCATAAGCCCTGAAACAATCCAGGATCCTTCATCAAGAGGAATCCAACCCAATAAACACTCTGCTCTCCAAGCCTGCCTCATGCAGGTCTTCACACAATAAACTGGTGATGGTACAAATCCCTGCCCAAAATAGAAAGGAATCATTATTTACAATTTACAACCCACCAGGAAGATTATTGTTTGCTGAAGAGACTAATCTCACACCTCTCTTCAAACAAATACCACATAACTGGGAGTTAATGCTGGGAGGAACACAGGGCCCTGCACTCACAGGGAGCAGTGGAGCCCTGATGGGCAAACAGGGGCTGCATCTTCAGGGCTGCTCTCCTGAACTGCAACAGGAGCCTCACCCTGCAAAGAGCAGGGCTGGTCACAAACAGCATCAGTCTGCAAATGCCAAGGCATGGAAATGGAAATCAGGTATTCCCTCATTCAAAACCCATGCTGGAGCAAGTTTAATAACTTCTCACTTTGTCAAGTCACAGTTCCATGATCAAATATACCAGTTAGCATGGGGAAAAATGTAAAATGGTAAAAAAGCCTCAGGCTATGTAGCAGTACAAACTTGATCTGGAAAGGGCATTGGTGTAGAATCTTGATTCCACTGAATTAGCCAGAGCACTTAACTCTGAGCATGTGCCATATTTATATCAGGTGCAGAAAGACTGGGGATGTCTGAACCAGCAGAATACCACAGGAGCTTAGACAAGCCTGATCCACTACAAATCCTGTCAGCACAAAGTTAACCCAGAGAACTATTTACCAAGCCACCAAACTGAGTTTATTGCAAACCCCACATTATCCAGCACTGGCCTGTTTGACCTGTTGGGTACTGGAAGCCCTGCAAGGTCAGCCAGGCTGTCAAATCACAGCCTTGAGGTCTCATCCAAAAAATAAAAACATGACCCTGATTTTCTGCCATAGTCACAGCTTGCTGATGGTTTTCATGCTCAGCTTTTACAAGTGTGGCAAATGACCAGATCAAGCAGCAAATGGTAACAAATACTTTTGACAAGTCAGGCATCTCAAGGTGATGTGGACCTGCTGTCCAAAAATAAAGTCCCTGCCAGCTGTGAGGAATCAAATAATTTTCACTCACCACCTGCTTACAGTGTGCTGCTATTTATAAAACTCTACAGCAATTTTATTGGGAAAGCTTGTTTTCTATCCTCTCTTCTACCAATCAGGTACAGCCTTTCAAGGCACAGCGTGTCTAGTTTTTGCACAATTAACATCCATTTGCATCATTAGTAACCTACCCACTTCAGAAGCACATTAGAGAGGCAAAAAAAAAAGCCTGGTTGAACACAGCCAGTATTGTGCCTACCACAGAAAGCAAAGCAAAGCAAGATAAATAGTGTTGGAGCTTATGATAAATAATCTAAATTCTCCCAGTGTTTTCCTGTAAGGATGAAAGAAACATTTCTTCTACTAATAAATTACTTTAAGAACAGCTGTTGGGAAGCAGAGACCTCTGTTTGAAAAGGAACAAGTGGAGCCCTCCTTCCTCTTCCCTCCCCAAAAGGCTCCAGTTGTCTCACACAGCCAAAACACCACAGCAGTGTTCACACGTTGCCATGTGGGAGGCAGCTGTGGCATCCAGTGACTCCCTAGCACTGGGCTCGTTTGTCTTTTCCACTGGCATGCTCTCATAAATACTGCCAAACATCAGACACCAAGTTCTTCACTTCCAAGACCAGAGTCATTCTCTTCATCTGGTGTGTATCAAAAGCCAGTTCAAACAAACAAGGAAAGAACAATTCCCTCCACTCTCCCCAAGCTATTTCTTGTGTTCTTGCTCGCCCTCTGCACAGCCATGTGCAAGCAGCTTTGCTGATGACGGTGTCTAGTGTCAAACCACTCAAAGGCTGGACTTGAGGATCTTGGAAGCTCTTCCAACATGATTCTGTCTATCACAGTCATCAGACCAGCACTTGCAGCCTTTCAACACGCAGCTTGGCCCCTTTCAGGCAAGGGCACAAAGCACACACAAATGGCACAAGGAGAAACAGGAATGCCAGCTATTATCCATCCTCAAATAAAATGGTTCGGCTCCACTTCCAGAGCCTCTTGGCTTTGAGCAGTGTCTGTGGCACCCTGGTACTTGTTTCTTACATTAAGGACTGTTTTACAGACCCCAAAGGGCACATCCCTCCTTACACTGCAGCATGTTGTTTCTCCAGCTTTGTTAGACACAGAAAACAGGATTTATCACTCTTGCACCTGCATCCTGCCCTACATGCTGGGCACTACAGAGTCATTAAGGCTGGAAAAGCCCTCCAAGATCAAGTCCAACCTTTGACCAACCACTACCTTGTCAACTAAACCACAGCACTAGGTCTCGTGTCCAGTCACTTCTTGAACACCTCCAAGAACGATGACTCCACCATTTCCCCAGGCAGTTTCAGTGCTTAACAACAGTTTCCATTAAGAAATTCCTCCTGATGCCAAATCTGAGCCTTCCTGGCACAGCTTGAGACCACTTCCTCTCGTCCTGCTGCTGTTGTCTGATCCTTCCAGTTTCACTGCTGGATACAGAACCTGCCAGTCTCTGTTTTGACAATCCTTCACTTAATTGCACTTCTAAGATAATTAGAAGTTAACCTTAATCCAGGAATTCTTTAGTTTTCTGCACCCTTGCCCATGTAGGACAGCCAGGCAATTTAGGGACAGGTCAACATGCAAAAGGTGGTGAGCAGCTGTTCTGTTGTATCCCGTGGTCAGGGTGGGAGGAAGATGGGGAAATCAATATTTGCTGAAACGAGGAAAAGCACCACCTCTGCATTTGACATATGTATTAAGATCAGCTTAGTGAAGTATCTAGGAAGTAAACATCTGCCCTAGTCTAAGACAGCAAGTCTCAGCACTATTAATTTTTTCTTTTTTTTTAAAGCCTACCCATACCTTCTGCATTTTTAACGACCTGCTGGGAAAAAAAAAATCTTATTTTTGCCCTTGTTTTCCTAAAACACTTTCTAACTTCCCAGCATTGACCTTTCACCCAAAACCTTCATTTCCTCCTGTACAGCCACACTGAGATCTGCGGGGAATTTTAGTACTCTCCCTGCTTTCACAGGATCATAGAATGGTTTGGGTTGGAAGAAGCCTTAAATATCACCTACTTCCAACCCCCACACCATGGGCAAGGACACCTCCCACTAGACCAGGTTGCTCAGAGCCTCATCCAACCCAGTCTTGATCTTTTCTCTGCTCTGATGAAAAACTTCTTAAACGCTTTGCATCCTTCAGGGCTCGCTTCCTTATTTCTATACCTCTCAAATAAAGGGCAAGGAGACAATTGTCTTGGTGTGGTGGGCTGACCCTGGCTGGAGGACTGGTGCCCACCAAGGCTGTTCTATCACTCCCTCCTCACCCGGACAGGGGAGAGAAAACACAACAAAGGCTTGTGGGTGAAGGTAAGGACAGCGAGAGATCACTCACCAATTACCGTCATGGGCAGAACAGACTCGATGTGGGGAAATCAGCTCAATTTATTACCAATCAAAGCGGAGTGTGGGAATGAGAAATAAAAACAGATTTTAAAACACTTTCTCCCAACCCCTCCCTTTTTTCTTGGGGTCAACTTCCTGATTTTCTCAACTTCCTCCCGCCCAGCAGTGCATGGGGACAGGGAATGAGGCTTTGGTCAGTAACCTCTGCTCCTTCTTCCTCAGAGAGAGAACTTCTCACACCCTTCCCCTGCTCCAGTGTGGAGTCCCTCCCACAGGAGACAGTCCTCCATGAACTTCTCCAATGTGAGTTCTTCACCAGCTGCTCCAGCCTGGTTCCTTCCATGGGGTGAAATTCTTCAGGAACAGGCTGCTCCAGAGTGGATCCCTCTCAGGGTCACAAGTCCTGCCAGCAAATCTGCTCCAGCCTGGGCTTCCCACAGGGTCACAGCCTTCTTCAGGCTCTCATGTGGGCTCCTCCAGGGGTTGCAGATGGATCTCTGCATCCCCATGGATCCCCATGGGCTGCAGGGGCACAGCTGCCTCGACAGGGTCTGCAGGGCAATCTCCACTCCAGTGCCAGAAGCACCTCCTGCCCCTCCTTCTGCACTGACCTTGGAGTCTCCAAGGCTTCTCCCACATGCCCTCACTCCTTTCTCTGGCTACAATTGCTGCTGTGGAGTTCTTTCCCACATTCCTCCTTACGCACACTATCCCAGAGGTGGTACCACCATCACTGATGGGCCCAGCCTTGGCCAGTGGGTCTGTCCTGGACTCGGGGACAGAGTTGTGCCTCGAGGCCCGACGTCCACGTGGACTCTCTGGTTTCCAAAAGATACTATGTGCCTCTCAGCAGAAGTCAGAATACAACCCTTCTGCTTTACCCAGCTTTCTACATGCATGGAAGTCCTAATGATTAAACTTCCTCAAGACCTCTACCTCTGCCAAATGTCACCAGAAGGTGCCACCAAGTCCAAACGCCATTAGAAGGGAGAA
Organism: Callaeas wilsoni; assembly: GCA_013398955.1. Taxonomy (NCBI): domain Eukaryota; kingdom Metazoa; phylum Chordata; class Aves; order Passeriformes; family Callaeidae; genus Callaeas; species Callaeas wilsoni. The sequence goes on from VWPU01007082.1 coordinate 38,268, forward strand.
TGACGGAGAAGTGTGACTGCATCAGCCCCACTTCATTAAGAAATCAGGTTTAAAAAAACCCCAAATGCACAACATGCACGTTACAGCACTTCATGAAACGCAGCTATTTATGAACTCAAAATTAAAAATTAAGCCACTAATCATTCTATAAGACAGTATATTCAGTTTGAACTCCAGATTTTAATTAATTTATTGCTGTCATGTGTGTGCAATCCCTCTGAAGTTCATGATGTTTGCATGAATATGAGCATAAAATTAGAAACTGGTCCACTGATCCTAATATTCCAATCCAGTGAGAATTAATGTGCTTGACAACAACAAAAGCTGTGGCAGCCAGTATTTACATCTCTAGACTTTTGCCTTCAGTTTTTCTGAACATGCTTTTGCCATCTCTACTGTGCCATATTTACCTCCACCCATAAAACTAATTATTGACATCTTTTGCCCTGAACATCTTGCCCCCACCCTGAAATTTGGTATTTTACCTACTTTTGCTATTTGAGAAAGAAGTGAAACTTTTAGATCACTGAATTTTACCTTTCACTGTCACATTTTAAAATACTGTGTTTTCCAGATGAAGCTTTCTAAGCCTCCTTGATGTCTCCATAAACTTGGCAAACCCTGTCTGTGAAGAAGGGTTAATGATGCTGCAAGTCAGAAGCAGTACATAAAAGGCATTTTGTTGCCCATCAAGAGTTTTCTGACGATTTTCATAATTCTACAAATACTGATCACCGGAAACACACAAGGAAAATGAACACCTATTTTTTTATTCAAAGTGAGATCTACCTGTTCCGTGAGCTGCTTCATGAGTATGGGGACAGATAAAAGCAGCAGAAACCAGGAACTCAAGTAAATGGCTTTTCTCAGTATACTTTCTACCCTCCAAACCTCTCTGATGACCCAACTCAGGCTACTTCTTTTTCAAAAGCATGAAAATCACCAGCCTAAGTGTCTGTTCCCTCACGTCTCCTTCTGAGATCAGAAAACCCAAGAATACTGAGCAGCTACCCAAGAGTCGGGGCAGAGATACAAAGGAAAGCTTCCAATAGCCCTGCCCATACTTCTTTGGCATATAAATAAAAGTACAGATCCCAATCTGGTTATTTTAGCATCCTTCAGAAATACCACATTGCCACAGGGGTAGCAGGTTATTTTCCTGGACATTTCTGGGACATATCACACTAAAATATGTTGATCATCTTATGATCAATGCTTAGAAGTAATCAGTTACTGCTAAGAAATAACTTTTCCTCGCAGAATACACAACATTCTTCTAGCTGAAAGACAAAAGTGCAGCGGCTATCCAGCTTTTAAAAGCAAAATTATATATTCATAGCAAACAACCCTGATAACAGGAAAATATTCAGGGAGACAGCAGGTGGTTGATGAACTCCCACTTCCTGCACTGTACCACATCTCCCTCTGGGATGAGGAATTTGGGAGCCCGACCCCTGTGATGCAGAAGCCACACGAAACCAGTGAAGAGAGTATTTACGCAGGGTTTTGCCCCAGACTTTAAAAAAGCATCCCAAGACTCCTGCCCACTCTGCCATGGCATCACTAAAAGCAATCTCCACTCAGGCCTCATTTATTTTAGAGCCACCACTGGCAACCACAGGTGTCTAAGTGGGCTGGAAAACAGAGCTCAGATCAACAGCAGTGAGTCAGAGAGATTAAGCAAATAAGCAAATAAGGTATAACAACAGTTTTGGTATCCATTTGAACAGTCTGTACCAGGGGTTCTCCAGATAAGCTGTAAAAATAGACAGCTACTCAATTGCATCCCACACAGCATTACAAACTGTCTACTACAGACCCAGCCTTTTAAACCTAAGCATGACAGAAAGATTATCTTAGTTTCTCACACAATGTAGGTCTAATTTCCCTGAACATGCCTCAGTGAGATGCAAGGCTGATTCAGAGTTCATTAAAAATCCTGCTTGTCATGAATTTTTAAAATTGAAGGGTATGGAAAAGAACCTTAAACTAAACCGAAGTCACAGAAATGTAAATTTATTTCTGAATCATAAGAACTAAGAGTAAGATCTCAAAAAGAAAAAAATTTACTGAGTTACCATCATGAAGTCAGATGAAAACTCATTCCTTGAAATTTTGTCCATCTTGGCCTTGAAACAGCACCACAACCAGTTTCCAGAAAAGGTCAAGAGTGAAAGATCATCTCCACTACCTGTCTGAAATACATTCCTTACTTTGGGCTTGATTCAAACCACAGAAACTTCCACTTAGGTCAACAGGTTTGGCTCAGTATCTGTATAGGTTTTTGATAAGACTATTTCCATCAAGTAAAAAAGCTTTTGGTTTGACTCATCATCCTAATGAGATGCCAATACTTTGAGGTAAAAAAAGAAAAAAAGCAAAAAAGCTGTGCACATGGCTCTGACATTCAAGATCATTTTACAGGCATACAGAATGAGATGTACTGAGAAGTTTCTACATTTCCTTCTTATCTTCAAGATACAGGTTGCTCTAAGAAAAAAATACCTAGATAACCAGTTGTTTAACTTGAATTTTGTAGAGAGAAGACCACAGAATATAATAATAAAGCAAAGAAAAGCATTCAAACAACTCAATGCAACCAGAAGGGAAAAAAAAACCAGCTCTCAATACTACACATCACTGCACTTGAGGGGCAGATTTCCCTCTTCCCTGCCCTAAATGAAATGTTACTGATATGACTGAGCCTCCTCAACACCTGCAGAGAGCACTGTGCTTACGCCACCACTAGGGATGAAATTATATTTTCTCTAACTTGTTGCTACAATCCTACAGCTGAAAAAAACCAGCAATATTAAAATGGCTGTTTTCCAAATTTAATTTCAACCACTTCCTTGTATCACACTTGGCACAAAAAGGAGAGAGCAAGTGTGCACAAATTCAATTTCTCCTCAGCATACACCCTCAGTTAACATTGCCTCTATTTAAACAAATGGATTGGATAACCAAAATGAACACTGACTTGCTTAGAAATCTGCTGGCTGCAAGACAACCCCTACAAGGAAGCAGGACAACTTGCAGTATTTCTCTCACTGCGAGCACCTCTTTACTGATGAAGAAAATAATGGTATTTTCATAAGGATTTTCTGTTCACAACAGGGAAACTAGAGAGATTCTGTCACGAGTGCCCAGGGTAAAACCAGCTCAGACAACTTTGATGTCAGGGCTGAGCCTCACCAAACCAGGCTGACATCGCTTTTCCCACAAAACAGCCTCCCATACTCGCAAGGCATCACAGGGTTCTGCATTCAGCTTTCCAGGGGAAGGCACCCCACAACTTTGACACTTGGTTGTGCACCCAACTTTTTCTTTATTTCAGGAAGACAATCATTGCCTTATGTTTTAATAAACTTACAATAGCTTCTATTGGAGCACGTCACTTAAAACTGCTTGTGTTTGTGTGCTGCTTCTCCCCTGCACACACACATTTGTCATCCCTCAGTCTGCAGTCTCACGCTTTTGTTTCAGTATGAGCAACACAAAATTAATTTTTCTTAGAACTATAATTACAAAACCTTAATTGCGTACTAAATTTAGATTAGATAATAATTGCGAATTTGGCAAGTTTGCCTCATTTCTCACAGGTTCCGATGGGTTTTGTGGGTATATGCATATTTACAGATATTTGTGAAAGCTCTTCTAGAACTCAGCCTTAACAAACCTTGTCTCAAACTTGAATATTACTGATCACCAAGGTTTAGCCAACTGCAAGCATTTGAGCTCAAGTTTTCTTTTACCTGCTTGCTATGAGGAGGAAAAATAAACACTCTGTAGCTTACGTTGCTCTACAAAGCATACAATCATATAATTAGCCTGATTTTGAAAACCAAAATCGGGCAGACACACAGTACTCCTTGTTTCCTCTTTAGTGGAAGGCACAGATAAATGAGCCATCGACCCAGGGCAAGGGGGATTCATGCTCCCACCAGCACAGCAAGACACAGCAGGATGGAGCAGAAGCAAGACTGCAATTTCAAAGAAAAAAGGATTAAAACCAGGGGAAAATACCAGCCCACTGCAAGACATTTACACTGAAATGCACGAGCTAGAACACTGTCATATTCTGTATATTTTAAGAAATAAATAGGAACAATTATTCAGCTTTGCAAATTCCTCCTGGCTCCAGACAGACAGCTAAGTGTGACTCACTCAGAAATGGTTGTCAAACACCTTCTGCCAGTCTTGTTCCTTCTCTTGGGAACTTTTAAACTTCTCCCTGGCCTTTTTTGTTTGCTTGGTGGCAGTTATTCTCCCCACTTTGCCACTCTGGACAAAATTCCCTCGAGGGAGAAGGAGGATGCTAATCCTTGCTAGCTCCTCAGTTCCCTATTCTTTCCCTCGCATCATACTCTCGTCTTACTTTCACACACACCACCAGCTTCCCAGGCCTGTGCAAGAGCCCTGCTTTGTGCCACAGTGGATTTAATCCCATTCCATCACTGTGCACTGCCTGTCCATCTGGTGTTCAGTTTGTGTGTTAACCCCAAGTTCTCAAAAACTGTCAAGTTTCCAGCTTGCTCTGAGAGCAAAAGCAGGCTGGGAGAAGCTCTCGGAGAACTCAGCACACTCCAGCAGGTCTAGCAGGTCCAGCAGGTCCACTCCAGTTCTTTAAAGGACAGGCAAATATTTTCAGTCCTGGTAACTGCTCCCTGGAATCTCACTCCAAGTGCAATGGCAGGGTGTCCTGCCTGAGTTCAAGTCGGGCAGATTAGGGGCAGTACTGGGATGCTCCTGCTGTTAAACACTCCCTTTCTTTTCCCAGACAGGTTCACTTACCAGTGATAAATAAGAAAGGACTTCACAAAATCACAGGATGGCTTGGGTTGGAAGGGACCTTGAAGCTCATCTCATTCCAACCCCCTGCCATGGGCAGGGACACCTTTCACTGTTCCCAGGTTGCTCCAAGCCCTGTCCAACCTGACCTTGAACATTTCCAGGGATGGAGCAGCCACAGCTTCTCTGGGCACCCTGTGCCAGGGCCTCACCACCCTCAAAGGGAAGAATATCTTCCTAACATCTAACCTAATCCTACTCTCTTCCAGTTTGAAGTCATTCTCCCATGTCCTGTCACTCCAGTTCCTGGGTGGCTTCCTTGCAGGCCCCTTCAGATCCTGGAAGGTGCTCTGACGTCTCCACACACCCTTCTCTCCTTCTGGCTGAACAGCCCCAACTCTCTCATCCTGTCTCCATAGGGGAGGTGCTCCAGTCTTCCTATGAACTTTGTGACCTCCTCTGGACTCGCTCCAACAGTTCCATATCCTCCTTACGCTGTGGGCACAAGAACCGCACACAGTATTCCAGGTGAAAATCTTGGCTGGAGAAGCAAGCAAAGCACCTTTGGTAAACACGGTGCACCCCTTTAACCCTGTACACAACAGGAGGGATACCTGGGAGAGCCAGGAGCCAGCTGGAGCTCCCTGCACAGCCCAGCAGCAGCTCACACAGCATGTAACGCTGCAAGTGCAGTGAACAAAGTCGCCACCAACACCACAAGACATTTAAGCACTTTTGAATGCTCATCATGAGAAATAAGCCAACAAATCTCCAATAACCACACAGTTTTGCACGCTTCCTACTCTCAAAGTTATACCCAAGGCATGGGAAATCCTGTCCTTAATGACAACACACAGCTTCAGGATGCTGCAGATGTAAAACACATTCCCAGAGGCACCTGTTGATTGTCCACTTGCTCGTGTTGCTTGTGCTCTCTGCAGCTAAGCCATGACTGACCAGTTTATGCTCAGCACCACACTGATGAAGCTTTAAGGTTTATGGAGCTGTGGATGAGGGAGCAGGAAGCAATGTTTCTCCCTGGAAGGAGTAGGATGGAGGGAATGACCAATTTTAGCCAGGTTTAATGCTCGCAATGTGGGTACTCTGGAGGTCTTATGGATTCAGCAGGTAGCACTGTACTGACACACCAAAGAATGCCCCTCAGCCAAAGGCAGGTCTCACTATAAGGCAGAATTCCCTGGATTTGAAAATCACTTTGCTTATATATAAATATACACACACATACAAAAACATGCAGAGGTCCAGCAATTTCCAGGATAGCAGTTGTGGGCCTGAAGGAACTTCATTTTAACCCAGCAGTCATGCTGGTATTTGGTAAGAAATGGTCTGCAGAAAACCAGCACCGTTATCAGAGGATGGTGGGAAGTGGAAACCAGGAGAGCATGGATCTCATGATTGAAAAGTAATGCCAGGAGGCCGGGCTGGCCATAATCAATGCTCTTCTCAAATTAGCTCATTATTTATTCCATCCTGCTGCAGTTTAAACACCTATGTAAGTGCTACACTGTATCAGCAACCCACAAATCTGAGATGAAATCCGCATTTGGACAAAAGCACTAACCTTTCTTTTTCACAGGCAATGTGGCAAGAGCATCAAATTTCTTCCCTCCCCACAAAAGGGACTGCTGCCAGCTGAATTCTTCCTGTTAAGTCCATGCACAGATTAACCAATACAGAGTAGCAAAAAAGTTAAGATGAACAATTTTATACATACTCTTGCAAAAAGGACAGACAAAAAGAAGCAATTCTGCCCAGTTCTTAACTGGCTTGGAACAGACTCCTGCCCAGAGCTTAACTTCACAAATGCTAAAAGATGTGACATATATTTGGTTTCTCCACTTTTGTTCCCCATGCAGGTCACTCTTATTTCTGCACAAACATCTTGAATATTGTGAAACCCCGACCAGGCTGGGTGCTGACAAAATTCCCAGGTCTGATGGAAGAGCTATAACCTCCCCCTCCACTTGACATGAAGGTGAGCAAAACCAACAGTGTAAGTACGTATTGTGAGTCAAAAAGTACAACCCAGGATTTTAGTTTGACTAAAAAACAAAACAACACAACACACCAGACATTGAAAAAGTGAAACAAACTATCTGCTTAAAATTACGAAAGAGGACTGACACCAAAACTTACAAACATGTTATTTCACAGAAATAGCTGGAGCTGAAAGTTACCTCTGTAAGTTCTTCTCATATAGCTGAAAAATGGGCACTTTTATTATTTTGAAGAACTCAGGACTTTTGCACCACCTGACTGGAAATCATGTCAAGATTTAACCACCAGGAAATCACATTCTGCATCTAGCAGCTCTATTATTTTCAGCCTTTCCCATGGAGCAAATGCTGATACTGACATTTTTCCCCTCAAATGTAAGCATTTTCCATTTCTCCTGCAAAGAAAGATTTTTTGCCTTAATTACTTCTGCTTTTGATAGAGCTAGCAGGTGTAGTGAGTATTTTCTTCATTTCAACTAGTTCATTCAAAGTTGAAAACCCAATTGGGAGTTGAAAAAGGAAAGAGCCCCTTGCAATCTGAATAAAAAGCAGGTGGGAGAAAATGAGGCCTCTGAATTTTAAAGCAGCCAGACTTTCCTTGGCACTTAGGCCTTGTTTTCTCCTTTACATTCTGGCTGTGGCTGCTCTTTAGTGAGAAGAATACTGTCCAGAGTGGATTTTCACAGTAATTCAGTATCTTTTCAAAGACTTTCATTCTTTTTGAAGTTATTAAGATGAATAGTTTGACTGCACGGGTGAAAATGCATTTTTATGAATACAAAAACCTGAAGCTACCACAATTACAACTGGCACCATAAAACAGGATTTAGGCAGATTTATGTCTAGACTCTGATAGTGACATTTTTCAAGCATTAATTGAACACTGTGGGGAAAATACTAACAAATAGTTCAACAGTAACATGCTTAGATAATATGTCATCCCCTTGACTCCTGATTTCTAACTTGAGATTAACATCTGCTTTGTATCTGGTAATTCAAACTCTCATTAGGTCCCAAATTCTGAAGTTTAATCAGGTTAAAAAAAGTTTTCTTTGTTAAAAAAGACAAACCCAAACCAAACCAACCAAACCAGGCTGAAATACAAGTATTTCAGGGAGAAACTTTAGCATTTCTAACTTTAGCATTTCTGTATTTCTATGCAGGGATTTTCAGTTTGAAGGTAGATCTGCTGAAGCGCCCTTTCCTGAGCTACCTGCTCTGCTTTGTACGACTCCCAAGTTGCAAAAAAATTTCAGAGTTCCTCCACCCTCAATGAAGAGAAAGTTTCACTGACAGCAAGTGGCCAGAGCAGAGGCATGCAGCAACCACATGAACTGGAATGTAACAAATTAATTAGACACAGTAAATGATACTGGATTTTTTTCTACATTGCCCCAATAAACTTTGTAACACCACAAAGCCATAATAATGGCTTTAAAGACGTTAAATATTGTGTAAGAAAACATCTTTTAGAAAATGTTGCCTGTTTCCAGATAAGTTTATGGCTTCCCCAAACACCAGAGTGCACAGCTCCAGGTGTGCCCTGGAGTTAGACCCCTGGATGGAGGCACAATTTCCAAAGTGGGGCTCACACCTGCCAAACAGAAAACCTGACCGGTGGGGCTACCACTACTGACTTCAACAGCAAATTAAATCCCTGGAGTGCACAGGGAGAGCCAAACCTCCTGCAAAACAGCAGCCTCCCCACATCCCTATGGAGCAAGGCTCAAACCTGATTCACAATTGCTCAGGTAGAAGAGAAAGGGGAAGATAAATGAAGCTAGACTAAGAGCTGAGAATCTGAGGAGGAGTACAGACCATCCTCCCCCCCTGCATCCACAACATGAACAAGTCTTCCATCCATCACTCACCACCTCCATGCAACAATATTTAGCATGTTATTTCCCTCCCCTCACTACATGCAACTACAGGAGTTATTTATTGTCCTGGGTTGCAGTGTATTCTATTACCATCTTCAGGAGCTGTTGAAACCAGGTGGGGCTGTGTCCCTTGCCTCCGCTCTCTGGACGAGCTCCTGTTAATGGGCCAGCTGTCCATACCAGGCGGGGCAGGGTTCCTTATCTCTCTCCTGACCCAGCCTCCCTCTGGGGGGATATCTCCCATTAATGGCCCATCTAGTCTCACCACATGACTGACAAAATTACATCCTCCCATTGTGAGATGCTCTGCCCAGAGGGAGGAACCAAGCATCCCATCCTGGATATAAGCTAAGATTTCCAACACCAGAGCCAGCCCTTACCTACTGGATTCCCAGAGGACAAGAGCTACCCCTGGACCTTCAGGTGAAGACCAGACCTTTTCTCCAGGATCACTGCTTCAACAGAACCATCTTCAACAGAACTCTGGAGGACTGCAGCCACCATTTTATCGGACTGCTACCAACACCCTGACTGACAGGGTGTCAGGTTGTATCCTGACTCTGTCAGTGGTTTCTTTTTGTATTATTGCATTTATTTTAGTTTTTCCTATTAAATTGTACTTCTGACTTGGAGTTTCTCACTGGTTTTACTTTCAAACCAGTACATTTATATGTCAGAAGAAACTCTCTTGATTTTATTTTTCCCCCCAGTTGCTGAATCCACAGAGCAAAATGGCAATCTGGTGTTGTGACATCAATCTGATGCTAACTACTTCCATGCCACAGAGACATGGTATGACATTAATCACCGTAACCACTGTAACACTTGGATTTAGGCAGGCAGGAAGAGCTTACTAATTGCCAGAAAAAACCCTCTGAACTGGGCTATTTGTTTCCCAGCCCACTGGGCATAGAAGGAAGCTGCATCCATCCACACACATACCACCCTGATGCAGCTCTGCCCTGTTCATCAGCTGCCTTCCACCAGACCTGCTCCCACTGGACAGCAAAGCAATCACCAGGTAATCAAAAAACTTCCCAGACGTATCAAGAGGGTAGTAAACCTAAAATATCCTTGCTTCATCTCCTTCTCCACGTAAACATCTATTTTCAGAAGTGTAGCTTCTATTATTGATCTCTGGAGAACAAACGATTTGTTTTTAATTCTCCCCTCACCATGGCAATATGTGCACCAAGTAGAAAGATGGTCTATTTAGTAAAGTGCATTTGATGCTATTTCTGAACTCAAGATACAAAACAGTATCCTAATGGTTTGCAAGTTTTATTTTTACAGTAATTTCACAAGAACTCAAGTACCCATTAATTTTTCTGACATTACAAGCCACTTCCCCAGTCGTGTTTTCTGCTAAAGAAGTTTTGAACAAGGCTATTATATTTTAAGAACAACATTTTTTTCCTGCCACTTCATTTCATACCATCATTTCTAGTTAGTTTTCTCTGCAAAGCTTCTCCCTCTCCTCTGTGTTAATGCATTCTTGGTATCTATATTCTGATGGCATTTTGGTCATCCTACCTGCTCCCATGTATACAGTTAGTCTCCTCAATCCTTCTCTAGATGACAGATCCTACGAGCACTTTATGATCTTTTATAACATCTCGAAGTTCTGCTTTCACCTTCTGGTTTTATAAATATACTGGACTGTGTGAAAGCAAACAGAATACGTGTATGACAGAGGTGTGAGGGAAAGCATCTTCAAACAATTACAGATAAATATATATTTCAGACTATAGGATGAAGAGGAGAAGGGGAGTGACTCCAGCTGCTGGTAGCATCTGTTTCCCTGGCAGACTCCTACTGCAGGATGAGAAATCAGCACTTCACACAGACGAGGCCAAACCGTGGACACCCACATTGGTTTGAGTCTCTCCTTTCCCGGCAAAAAAGGGCCACCAAAAAAGAAAATACACAGGGTTCTTCCAGGTTTACTTCAGTTTTGAAGTCCACCAAACTTCAGACGTTTGCATTTTCAAATGGCCTCTCCCAAGCAGCCACCTCTGGAAAAAGTGACCCATTGGACACAGACTAACAAGACTTTCATTAAAGTGACTCTCATAAAAGTGACTTTTGGACACAGACTAATAAGACTCTCCTTAAAAGATGGCACCAATTTATATTACTGCCAGCTGTGTTAACAGCACAGGAACAGTGTTGTCCAAAAAGGCCGAGGAAACGCCATCCTTGGGACATTTTCAAAACCCAACTGGACAAAGCCCTGAGCAACCCAACCTATTTCTGCAACAAGCCTGGCTGAAAGCTGCCTCACACTCAAATCACACTCACCCAACTATATTCTATGTATTTTTTTTTAATGACAAGTCCCCAGTGACAATCTCCATAGAAAAAAAGATGCTGAGATCTCTCATTTGACCACGTGAAGCCATCCTGAGACCTCTCTCCTTGAAATGTCATCAGTGGGCTCTACAGGAAGGCAGGCACTGCACATGGAGCAATAGTAAGTCCAAACTGCCTGAGTTTTCACTCCACTTCCCAGGTGTTTTTTGCAGCCTTCGGTGAGGTTTACATTGTCATGGCTACTCTTACAAGCATTTCACTCCTCCTTTAAAACTAATCACATCCCAGCTGCAGAACAGACACATCCTACCAGGTAACTCAGCCACAGATTCATTTTTAACTCTACCAGCTAAATCTAAGATGTGATTTGAAAGACATTCATCCCTCTTAAGACAGATCTAAGTATTACTTACAACATTTGTTTCGCTCCTCTTAATCTCCTTGCTAGCACTGAAATGATGGGTCTCTCTCGCGGTATCTTCCAAATTTCAGAGTGCTAAATCACATCTCGTATTCCCAGTCTGACGTCATTTTTTTGCAAAGGGCAACCAAACCAGCCATGGGGGACCAAGAGCCTGGGGAACTGTGCTTCTGCACATCCCCAGAATGGGAACTGCTGCCTCTTGGGACCAGAGGTCTGTGGCAGAGCAACCACTGCAAGGAGCACCATCAGCCAAGTCCCTGAGGTCGACTTGGTTTGTGTTCAAAAGTAAAAAACAGCCTATGCAGTGTTGACAGCTGCTCTTCCAGTCTTTCCTCCAGCCTTTAATAGCTCATGTTTTATCTAAGCTCCAACTCAGACCCATATATAGGATTCTCTGTTTAGTTCGTGGATAACAATTGCTCTGGTTGCAGAGAAGATCTTAAGGAGCTTAGCCTGCCAAAGAAAGGAATTTAGCATGTAGTTCCAAAAGCTTGGTTCCTTATGAGCTTGGATTTTAGTGTTGACAATGCCCAAATCCATGTAGAGACATGGGTAGCAAAGAACATCCAACTTTGTCATAACAGGTTCTTAGCATCCCCTTTCTCCTCTCCCTGGCTACTTCCATGAAATTTGTAGTATTCCAGTCATTTTGGAGACGCCCTCATAGACATTCATCAGCCAAGTGTGTCTGGAAATTCCTCAATGGGTTCAAAACATATCACTGAGCAGAGAGACAGATAAACGTATTTGAACAGGACAACACTAAGTTGTACTTCCATAGTGAAGCAGGCTGAAAAATCTGCCAAGCTCAACCTCTTCAGCTCATCACATTTAAAGACACAGCAATGCTATTTTAGCCCAGATAAACTCATGGTTTAGGCATGTGGGCATGGTCACAAAGTCCTTTGGGTAACGAGCTTTTAGATAGTCAAGGTTTCCATATTTTCCACAAGCAGCAGCCACAGCACAGAAACAACCCCCCCGAAATCCACACTGAGAACGCTGCTCAAAGCTCCAACTTCTCTGCAAACTCCTGATTTAGATGAGTACTCTACGCTCCTCAAACTGCGTGGTTTGGTGCTACGGCTGTGTTAGGAAGACACAGGCTGTTTTAATCTCCAGGCACTTATCTCAGAGACAACTAGTCAGTCAATGTAGGACACCTATCATCTCAGTGCTTCGCTTTAAGCTGCCTAAATAAAGCGGCAGAGCGCGCAGTGGCTTTTACACAAACACGGTGATATTTCGAGCACAGCCCGCTAGATTACGGGCACATTATCCACAGATGACAGATAACACAAACCAAGCCCTAAGGTGACAGGAACAGGGCTCAGTGCTCACCAGTTGAGTGTTTACACCGCACTCTCCAGAGCACCAAACCATTCCCATGGCCGGGGGCTTCCTATGGAAACAACCTGTCCCCACTGTCTGTGAATCACGTACAAATTAGGAACCTCCAGGTTATTGTGGCTGAAATAACAGACAATACATTCAGCCCAAAAACACAATTATGGGAATTGCTAATAAAATCTAAGTGAAGATAGACATCATTAGAGATCATGTGCTAAATTACTGCTTCAAACACTTGAAACAGAGAGAGCAAAGCACTGTTACAGTCAATAAGCAAATAAAATACATGGGGCAGTGAAATTCTGTAGTTCATTAAAACTATAAGTCTAGTATAGGTCTCTCCTCTCAAAAAATGTTAAACTATTGCAGCACAAAATACAATAGTAGCCAAAACTTGGTGATCTGAATTATTTTGCTCTTAATGTGCATTAATGAAATCAAAGCATTCATGGCAAGTTCTGGCATTTGGGCACATCACTCAAGCAACAAGGCAGCTCAGAACGAGGTAAAATCACTGTCAAATTACCTTCACTTCTAATGGGAAGTACACCAATTAATCACACTAAATAGATGTTAGTATTGCAGGCTCCTTTGGTGGCCAGAAGCTGAAACAGAAGGCAGATTTGGCAGGAGGGGAAAAAGAAAGGAAAAGCATTTGTTTCAAATATTTTGTAGCTTGGAAATGGTCAATTAAAACCCACCAAAAAACCGCAGAGGATTCTTATAAGTTTATCCTATATATTAAGTGATGACAAGCCTACACAGAGTGATAAATCTGTTATTTATGGGCTAAGAGATTTGTTGATGGCTGAAAAAGGACAATTCTTTTAGGGTCTCATGTCGCGGGGAGAATTTAACCAAACTCTCTGAAGTGGCAACGACTGAGCAAAGAAAAAAAGAGTGGTGTCTCATGCTCTTATAATTTCTGTGTACTTTGGTTCTGCACTACTGGATTGCTGAGTGGATTCTGTGAGGATTCACACCTGGTATCAGAACAAGCCTATGTGAGGAGATGTGGCTGGGTAATGGGGGAACCCTCTGGATTATTCCCCATACAACTTTGAGACTCTGGTGGTCCCTCACCCCTTCACTGCTGCCTGAGCAACCAGTCTTCACAGATCTAAGAAATGCATATTTATATTTCTCTTTCTGTTTTTTTTTTTTATTGGGGGGGGAAGTGGAAGGGACATGCTGATTTCTAAGGCTTGGGGTGATGCTGCATCAGAAACGCAGCGAGGGAGCCCCAGGCCTGGAAGTGCCACAAGTCCCAGAGGAACAAAGAATCTTCACTTCCTTAGATGAATTCCTTAGAGAGGACAAACTAAATTTAATCCAGAAAGTGACCAAAATACGTCCGGTCCAGCAAGCTAATAAGGGTGCTCCAACCCAGGAGAAGCAAAAGATCAGATGCAATTACAGAAAAAAACCCAGCCCGAGTTAATCTCTCAATATGCAAAGTTGATTCCCTGCTGAACTGGTGATCTCTGATCTTAATCATCCCAGCTTTGCCTGAGGATATTCTAAGGGAATTGCAGCAGCCAAACTAACATATTTAAGAAGAAAAAGGAAATAATTAGTCTTTCTAGTTACTTCCTACAGGGCAGACTTCTGTTAAAAAATTAATAAAGTAAAATATTTATCAAAGTCAGCTTTCTTCAAGCAACAACAAACTAAAGAGTTAAAAATACCCAAACCAACAAAGCCAAAAAAGCGCTCTGAGGTGCTCGCATTACGTCTCATCCATATCTAATCAGAGAGGTTTGAATGAGCTCTTTTCACAAACAAGCAGGTGATGTAATTGATTTTCTCCTGAACCTTGAGGTTGTCGAAGAAGAGGATCTGACCTAATACCAGCTAATTCCTGCTGTGTGCAGAATTGTAATCTCTCCTGCAAACCAGATTTGACCTGGATTCAAGTCAAGAATTTTAAGAGCAAACAGAAAAAGGGGAAAAGAAAAATTGTAAGAGATGTGTGCATGTTATGCTCTATGCGTAATGCACACAAATTTATATTTGCATCAGTACCAAATCTAACTGATATCAGATGCACATACCACACCCCAATATTGCATTAAGACATGAAGAATTAATTTAAAACTACAATATGTTCATGTATGTACTTACCACATGAACTTTCTTTTGTTAAAAATAACATTTAGTAGGACAGCTGTAGATGTCCTTAAGTTCTAATTTCTTGATTTTAACATTAAAACTATAAAGTCACTTACACGTGCCTGTTTCCTTGAACATTTTGAGGACTACAGAGACTAGTAATCACACACATTTTAATTTGAGCTGCTGCACTACAGCTGAGAGTTTACATATCTGCAGAGATTCACTGTAAAGCTTAAATGTAAATAAACTCATTAATATTACAAGTGTGTGCATACACACACACACACAGAGGATCGTAGGCTTGTAAATAGTACAGGCATAACTGCCTGGAGGAAATACTTGGCAAAATAAAACCAAGATGATCCCACACAGATTTTCATTTCTTTTGTTTTTTAAACACATTATAAAACAAACAAACAAACTCATGTGTCACGCTGGAAACTTGTTCACAGCTATGTCACACCCCTTGGAAAGTTTTCCAGTCACAGCCATATTAACTCCAACTCCAGCAAGCTTCTCCTTTTACGGTTGAAGTGATGGGTATTTTTTCACTAAAACCAGTCAACAGATCACACTCGGGTTTCTAAAAGTCACTAACTTGCCCCAAGCACGGCTCTAAAAAGTTTCAAGACTTCTTTTGGCTGAAAGTCTTGGACGTATGTGGAGACATGGAGAAACAAGGCCAGCCCAGAAATGTAGGGCAGCCCTGCCCTGCTCCTACCCTTCCCAAACCCAGCCAAAATCCAGGCATGTGTGGGCTCCTGGCTCTGCTGCTCCCAGTCACCACCCTCCCAGGCCCAGCTCACCCCCAAGGGGTAGAATCCTAATTTTCACCTGCCTAAAACATCCCTCTCCACGCGTGTCCCACAAACACCCTAATAATAAACGGTGAGCCTGTCACAACCTAATTTCCGTGTTACGTGCTGAGAGACAGCCGTGAGAACACTAAGAGCACAAAATAAGAGTGAAAGACCTCTGTAAAGGCTTGCAGAAAAAAATGGAAATACACAGTCACCATCTTGCCCAAGTGGCATCCTTGGCCACTATGCTCTCAGCTGAATAAAACCATACAAGAACTGAAACAGCAACAAAATCGAGTCCTGTAACAAATAACAAGGGCACCAGAGCAAATCAGGGAAGGCATCTACCCCAGCCACGCATTAGTAAGCACACATCAGCCTTCCAGAGCACTTCAGAAAGGACCACCACTCTCCAGCTCACCCCAGGGAAGCATTTTATAAAACAAGCCACCACCAGCACAGTCGCAGTACAAAAATCCAACTTACCAATACAAGTAATAGGCTAAAGCCAGGACAATGAGCGTAGCACAGACTCCAGCTAATAAGCATATACCTGACTGGTTTACCAACATCTTCCCAATTTGTTATTAATTAATAAACAGACAAACAAAGAAAAAAAAGAGGAGGAGAAATGGAACGGCAAAAACGCACGATGCGAGTCTTGGCTAGGAAAGCGAATCAGTCTTGACATGGAGGAGGGATTATGGTGACAAAAGCACATCGAGGTAAATCTGGAAGTGCTTCAGCTACTAAACCTGCCTGCTCAGCGGCAGGAAAAAACAGCTGGGTGTCCTCTCCACTACATGGCTTTGTAAACCACTGAACTAAAAAAGCCCCTCTTACCTCAAGAATGAAGGCATGAATAGGGCAGAAGTGGACAAATATTTAAAACAGGTAATACTGCTCAATAAATATTACAGTCAGGTGGTGTTGCTGACAAACCAAGCTTTTGCTGTAATCCAGTAAGCTCCTTACAGGAAATTACCAGGCTACAATCCACCGCATTCGCTCGCATGGTCGTGCGTGTGCTCAGCACTGCCACTTGACACTTTTTGTTCCTGCAGGACCTGACGAAAGATTTTAACAAAATCTAGATTTTAGCACCAAGGAGCCTCCCACTGCAGGACCCAACAGATGACAACGGCGTTTCCTTTCTTCTCCCTGCTCCAAAACCAGGGCTTTTGGAAGGCCTGAGCAGGCACAGTCCAGAAGTCTGGTTAACAAAAAGGAGGTATCGGAGCCTGGAGAGGAAGGAATGAGGTGGCAGCAGCTGCACCCTGTGCAGGAACACGGTGCTGATGGGGTGGCTGAGGCTCAGGGGCTCACCCAGATGCTCTGCACCATAATCTGGACAGTCCAGATAAAGAGAGACACTCAGGGACACAACAGTCAGACAAAACAGTGATTCTCATTCACCGACACAGCCCACTGTGAAAATGCAGCTTTCACTGGCATAACTCACCTGGTCAGAATAAAGCCTCTAAAGAAACAAAGTCCAAACAAAATCTAGCTTAAATACCAAAAACAAAATTTAAGTGGTAGTCACAGGCCCCTGACAATCCCATTTTTTGACCAAACTTTAGCAGCAGCACTAAAGAGAGCAAAGTCATGGTGTAAGCCCCTCTTAAGCCCCTGGCTGCCCTGGAAGTGGAGTCACATTAGAAGATTTCAATAAAGTTGAAAGAGGCAGCATAAAACCACTTAAGATGCAAGAAATAGAAAGTTTTTACATTCAGAGAAACAGACAATACTTGGAACTATTTAGCCAAAAAGGAAAAAAAAAAAAAAAGGAGGTAATGAATTTAAAAGTTACAGACAAACAGGAACTTTTATCCGGCTCAGCAGAACTGCATGGAAAAAGAATGTAAAAGCTGCCTCTGAGTTTAAAGCACACACAAATTAAATACAACATACTCCAGAAAGTGTGGTGAATAAGCATCCAGTGGAAAACCAGGACAGAAGCACAGCATTCATGAAATAAAGGAAAATTTCAGGTGCTCTTTATGCACCAAGTCAATAGGTCCCCCTGCCCTCTTATATCCTGCACAAAGTCCAGGTCTGTTGTAAAACCTTTTTCAACCTCACCTATAGCTCAATCACATTTTTCAAGCAACTACACAGATAAAAGTCTTGCTACTATCTAGATCTTTGTCAGTGAAGGACATAGCTTGCAACTAAATTCCTTGCTTAGGAATAACCGGTTTCTACGGGCTCCAAAGGAATTTTTACAGATTGTGTTCCCCAATCTCATTTTGAGACTGCTCACACTGCTTCTGTTCTCAGTTGCAGAAATAAGGCTACATTAAATTACATCAAAATAAACCCCAAAGCCCAAGAGACAAACACACACACAGTTCAAAGATGACAGGAGGGTTTCAGACAAGCAGAGTCACTAAACTGGCACTTGCAATGTTTTCGTAGGTGAAGCTCCATCACTGGTTTCCAGGACTGCTGATCAATACTTTTCCAATGCACAACATTCATTACAGAAAATGCACATAATGGATTATGACTGGGCACAGGACAGCATCGTGATTTTTTAAATGAAAACAAAACCCAAAGTAGCAATTATCAAGAGGCCGCTTCTGGAAAAAAAAAATACAATATTGGAATAATTGCCTATATTTGGAACAAGACTTACTTGGTATTTCTATTATTAAAGCTACTCTAAAATTATAGTGCTGGTATTCAAACAGCAATTCTATAATACCAGCCCTTACATAACAAACAGAAAAGGAGTTATCTAACAGAAGCCCTATTAGTACAAAATTATTTGAGTAATAGGCCTCTTGCAATGTATAAAATAGATCAATGTTACGTAATTACAAAATGCTGCCAATCTTAGTCTCTGATGATTAAGAAAAAACCTCAGTAGTGTCTACTCATCTCTAAGACTACATAAATGCTCCTCTTCGCTCCAAGTGGTTGAATTTTCAAGACAAATGGGAATTCATCCTTTGTATTGAGATAAAAATAAACTACAAAAGAAACTTCGGAAGTGTTAAATGCATTTACACACCAAGCTGAAACCTAGGGAGCCACCTGCTAGACAGATTGGGTGAATCTGGAAAATGCTTTGTGGCACAGGCCCACCACTTGTTAAAACAGGGATGCAAAACAAAAGATAAACAAAAGAGTCTCACCTGCGAGATAAGTGTTATACAGAGAATGATGTACTTTGCTTTCTGGATGGAAAACTATGCAGGAAAAAAAAAAAATTAAGCCTCAAACATACGACAGAGAGAGCCAGCCAGGAGACATCTGTCTGCATGCAAATGTGCTGGGCTGAACGAGGAGAAGCCTCTGACTGCTGCTACTCGGAGTCTCAGCAAGCATCATATTCGTGCCTGCGAGCCCCTGCCCAGGTTCAAAGCTTTCCTTTGAAGTACTGAGCACTAATTGGGAAGAAATGGAAACTCTGTCTTTCAAGAAGTGCTGAGCTGCTTTAAATTTCAGGTATAAAACACTACCGCCTGCAGAAGAGGAGCAGTAGGATTTGCTATGTGATCCATAGTAATGCAGGATCCCTGATGCAAGTGAAGGGGTAGGGGCAGGAAAGCTCCTGGGGCTGTCTAGTGGCAAAGCCACCACCTCCTGAATCAGTGTGTCCAGAGGCAAAGCCACCACCTCCCGAGCGAGTGTGTCCAAGGCAAAGCCACCACCTCCTGAGCCAGTGTGTCCAAGGCGAAGCCACCACATCCTGAATCAGTGTGTCCAGAGTCAAAGTCACCACCTCCTGAGCCAGTGTGTCCAAGGCAAAGCCGCCACCACCTCCTGAGCCAGTGTGTCCAGAGGCAAAGCCACCATCTCCTGAGCCAGTGTGTCCACAGGCAAAGCCACCACATCCTGAGCCAGTGTGTCCACAGGCAAAGCCATCACATCCTGAGCCCGTGTCTCCAAGGCAAAGCCACCACCTCCTGAGCCCGTGTCTCCAAGGCAAAGCCACCACCTCCTGAGAGCCAGCTCAGAGAGATACACAGGGCTCAGCACATCCCTGTCATTTATTTATGCCTCGTGCCTCTGCTCCAGAGTTTGCTACCATGAGCTGTACTGCCAGCATGGAAAAGATTAAATAGGATTATTTATTATTTTTATGATTAGTAAATAAGTAAGATGAACAGGGTAAAGCAAAGGCCTCAGGTGACACCAGAGCTATCCACATGCTGTGGGAATCACAGCTGCAAGACCAAAGAGAGACAGAAGGAAAGCTTTTCCCTGCCAGTGCCCTGCTATACTAAACCTAAAAAAACCCTGGAAGAGCATTTGCATGATCTCACCTACAAATGTACCTCCAAACCAGGAAATGGTCACAGCAATGGAGAAAGGCAGCTCTAAAACTGAGAAGCAGAATATATGCCATTCAATTTTGACTTTACAGTCCCCAGTGTTCCTGACAGATCTGTGACAAGTGAGAAGGACCAACCAGCCTCCTGTCATCAGGCTGACATTTGCCACATGGACAAATATATCTCATCAATACATTTCTGTATAGGAAGATTACACTTTCACCATGAAATTTTTCATGGTTGGAGCCTGGAAGGAGACAGAGGCCATGTGGAGAGTGAGGGAAGACAAAAGTCACCATTCTTCCAAGTCCAGATGTTTCAGATTTTCATCACAGGGGAGACAGAGAAGCAAAAATACCAACACCAAAAGTAGGCATTCTGCTGAGTGACTGTCACCGAGGCAGCTTCAGATAAAACCCACTGTTTTGCAGTCAAGAACAAATAATATGTGAAAAATATGACCTGAAAATGCAGCAGGTACATAACCAAATGCTTCCTCGGTAAGTTCAGTGAGCTGACTCGGCAGCCTGAATTACAGTGAGTGGGTTGCTGGATCCTGCTCAGTGCATTCACACTGCTCATACAGGGCTGTGCATCCGCTACTCACGGCCCAAAGGGGAAAAAAGCCAGAAAGGAAGAGCTGTACAGCAGGGCAGAGACCCACATCATCCCTTCCCTCCTTGTATGGGATCCAACTTCTGCTCTCCTGGATGGCACCCTGACTGCTATCAGCAGCGTGTTCACTCCTGAATAAGACATCTATTCTTCTTTTAGGTTATTTCACTGACAAATATTTCTCAAGGCTGTTATCAGCCTGAATCCATAATTACCCCTGTGGTCGGATCTCTTTTTGCATATACACAAAAGCAGGTATCTTCCTAAAAAGATAGAATAGACTTATCAAGCAGGCTGATAGCAAAAACAAATATATGCTGAAAGAAGTTTTTCTGTTCTGTGTTTTCTGTCAAGATCACACCAGTCCCTTGTGGGCTCCATACCAATACTGGCAGCAGCCACACATCACACAACCTTTACACTGACCTCCCCACTCAACAATAAAAAACCCTCAAACCCCCAAACAAGCCAACAGAAAAAGAAAAAACCCTTCTGTGCAAATTTGAAGATCACATTTTGAACACAAAGCTGAACTGCACGCACACAAATGTGCATTTCTGCATGCGGTGAAATCTTTATAAATTACAACCAGAATTCTTTACAAATGCAGTATCCCACAATTCAAAAAAAATAACTTATAAGTGGGAGGGCTGTACATTGTTAAAGTTCAGGCTTTTGTTGGCCAATTAAGCTGGGAAACTAAACAGCAGCCACTCTGTAAACATCCCATCTGTCTTTAAAATCCATGTCAGACAAAAACCTGAAAAGAAACATCTACAGCTCTCACCTTTTCTTAAGATCTCCGATCTCCTGGGTGGCTTTGGCATTCTATTGCTAAATAGGCCCCTA
Source organism: Callaeas wilsoni (assembly GCA_013398955.1). Lineage (NCBI taxonomy): Eukaryota > Metazoa > Chordata > Aves > Passeriformes > Callaeidae > Callaeas > Callaeas wilsoni. The sequence continues at coordinate 59,709 of VWPU01007082.1, forward strand.
GCAGCATATATTGTTAATTTAGGCCATTCTGGATTCTGCAGAGCAGGGGAGCCTTCTGTGGTAACACACAGAGTCTTTGAAAGACGCTGCCAACAAAGATCACAAATCCAGGACTGGTCAGCCCTGTCACGATTCAGCTTCCCTTGTTCAGCTTCTTCTGAACAGTGGCCTTTTAACGCAATGTTTGAGAGAGACATGACCTGAATATCCTTTTACTGAGGGCTGCAGGATTCCCAGGAATGACTGGCCCACTAGAAATCCACGCTTGCTTTCCACCAGCAACATTCAGACAGCAACGCTGCATGAGGGCTGCTCCACAGCTGATAGTGAAACTCTGGGAGTTTTCACAGATGCTCTCTGCTCTCTTCATCGTGGTCTTGTGTAAACTGCCTCTGACAGACCCAGACAAAAGGACATTAAAATATTCTGCCACTGTGAGAACTTTTTCAGTCCTACAAGTGCCACAAATAGTGATACTAATCTGACCACAGGAGATCTCTCAGCGATCAGCCCCAGCCAGGTGGGCAGCTGCCTGAGTGGCAATTTCTACATCTCCATGTAGATCCATACATTCCTCTGTATTGCTTCCACTTCTGTCAGACACACAAAATCACAGGAGCAGAGGTTGCTGCCTGCTGGAACAGTTATAAATCCCTGGAAGAAAAGCAGAACGTGATTTACTGGGAAATATAAAAGTGAGCACCCACTTCTCTTGGAGCGTGCAGCGTTTCAGAACAGTTTGACTGCCAAGTCAAAAACTGCTCCCCATCACTTGAAAAATTAGAAGCTAATTAGTAAAAAGAGGTGTTCACTGTACTAAAGCTTCATATTCAAAAGACCCTATGTGCCAAACTCGAATTATGGATGTCACCACTGCAAGCTTGGCACTGCTCTTCAAAAGCTCCTCAGTCAGGCTGAGTAGTGGTTTGAGAAGCAGCATTTATGCTCTTATTATTCATTTTTATCTGCCAGAATAACCCTCAGCTCATCTGCGATTATATGCCAAAAAAATCAGATATTCAAGGGTATTACAAACTGCCTGCAGTTCAATGCAATGTGTTAATATAGGACACATTTATAGCCAATGAGTCTAACAAACCAGACTAGCTTCACTTAAAATAAACAAACAAGCAGCCTGGTCTAATTACCAGCAGTAATCTAAAAGAATCAATATTTCTCTAATCAAGACATATAACAAGAACCTTCATGCTATTTACTCAGCAATGTATAATTGCTTCTTGAATCTGCACATTTTGTTCACTTTTAAGCCCATTAAACATGAACTACTTTTTATTAATTCTATTTAAATTCTTTTTACCTTTACTGTAATAAACCACGTTTCGGAATAACTGGAACAATTGAAACTTCACTGCATTAATCAGAAGTATTTTACTGCAAGTTAGTTCATTACTTCCAGGCAACTGGGACCTTATTCTATGCCTGGTTTCACTGACTGCTCACAAGCCTCTGCTCCCAGGCACTACTAGAAGCTGGCTCTAAACTCATGCTTAAGGTCAGCATTTCCTCAAGGTTTGCTTGTATAACTGCTTTTACAGTTATTAGTCATCCCCCATCTGTATCAACAAGATGTATCTTAAGCTAAACTGTTGGGTTTGGGGTTTTTTCCTGGGGTTTTTGTTGGGTTTGGGTTGGGGTTCGAGGGTTGGTGTCCTTTTTTCAATTTTGGTTTAGAACTCTTTATCAAGTAGATAATTTCAGTAGACATTAGGGAACAATTAACCCAGGGCACACAGGACAGCAGTAAGTGGCATTGTTATACCTTCAGCACAGGAGAAAGAACTGCACAGGGAGATGCTTAGGCTTTTTGCTCCCATCTTGCAACACAGATGCAAAGTACCCAGATGACTTTGTACTAGACATGTTGAAAGCTCAAAAAGACCTGGCAAAGAGTATCTGTCTTGACACTATCCAGAAATGACCTGCAAAACGCCCCAGCACTGCCAGGTCCTGCAGTGCCACAAGGGCCCAGCAGCCCCATCACCAGCTCACCTGCACTGAGCCTCTTCCTCTGTGTCCTTTTCACACATCCCAGAGGAGCAGGACTTGTTCTGCTTTCAGAGGGGTGTCCTTTATCAGCCATCATCAATCACAATTTGGTTATGCAATCTTTAACTCCTCAGTCTCAGGCTGATTCACTCTTGTGCATCACTTATCCCATTAAACTTGAACGCCACAACCAAAGAGAAAATGGAGGCTCTCTCCAGAGAGAGACATGGGTGCAGAGATTGGGCAAATGAAGCCTAGAATTAAAAGTGGCCTTGCTGCTGAAGCACAATAATATTGTCCTGAAACACATCCTGTGACAGTATTTGTATTTAAATCTCTGTTTTCTGCTGCTTTGGAAAGTACAGCCAAAAGTCCTGAATGCATGGCCTTCACAACTTACACATGTGAAAACAATTGCTCCCACAGCAACACTGACATTTTCAAAACAATTATGAAAGACTAAATGCTATTACGGCTTCTAAGAAAACACTTTCAGTTTGGATTATTTTTTTCTTCTCAAAATAAACATCCTGAGGAGATCGAGTTTGGTCCTTGAGTTCCATCAGTGGATATCCCCAGCTGGAAGTGGATCCTGTGCTGGCCCAGAGCAGAGACCACCCCGGCAGGGCTGAACAGTGCTGGGTTCCAGCCACAAATGTATCCAGCCTTGTTCAGCAAGGCTGCTCTTTCCCTAGGAGAGAGGCACAAAGCTTAATAGGGTGAATTTTTTGAAGAGCAGGAGATCTGAGTGCTACAGGAAAAAAACACTGTCGTGCTCCCTTCCTCCAAATAAAAGGAGCAATGACTCCGTGCCCTATCTATTAAAAACAGATAGGAGAGAGCATTACTTCTGCAAGTTGTGCAAAACTGAGTCCTTCTAAAAACCAGACCACACCAGAATAACAGCAGGGATCATATCTCTGGGAGCAGCTTTTCTGAACATCACTCTGCCAGTGGAGAGGCCTCTGTTTTACAGGCTTTGAAACCTAACCACAGCCTCCACATTGGTAAATTAAATATGAAAACAAGGACTGTAACTGGTTTTCCAATATACTTCACATTTCTCCTTGCCTGAACTATAGAAACTCTCTGTGACTGCCATGACTGCTTTTGTGAGCTGCTTTGAGGTCTAGCCTGACAAATCCAAAGATTATTTTGTCTTCCTCTTTGTGGTCCCAACTAATTTTCTAAGAAAATTGACTTTTCCAGCAATTTCTACAAATTATAACATTGACAAGTCTGAGAGAGAAATTCCCCCAGGAAGACACTCAGTAAGGACAACAGCAGAAGATCACAGGATGGTGTGGGCTGGAGGTGACCTTAAAGATCATCCAATTCCCAATCCCCTGCCATGGGCAGGAACACCTGCCTCTATTCCAGGTTGCTCAGAGCACCATCCAACCTGGCCTTAAACACTTCCAGGGATGGGACATTCACAACTTCTCTGGGCAACCTGTGCCAGGGCCTCACCACTCTCACAGGGAAGAACTTCTTCCCAATATCTGATCTAACCCTACTCTCTTTCAGTTGGAAGCCGTTCCCCCTTGTCCTGTCACTCCAGACCCTTACAAATCTCTCTCCATCTTTCTTGCAGGCTCCCCTTAGGCACTGGAAGGCCACAATAAGGTCACCTTCTCTTTTCCAGACTGAACAAACCCAATTCTCTCAACCTTTCCTCACAGGGGAGGTTCTCCAGCTGTCTCATCATCTTGGTGGCCTCCCCTGGACAATCAAAAAGGTGAAGGCTGAAGGAATTATTCAGGGGGTTATTCAATACATGCAGCTCCCAGCATGGCCGTTCACTTCACTCAGAACATTTAATTTCCAGATTATTCCTCATTGCAGGTTCTAGTGACCCAAGATAAGACACTCAGGCAGCACCACACAAGGGCACAGGTAACAGGCCTGGCAGCCTGCAGGGCTGGGTATGAGAAACTCAGATTTTCTCTTCTCTGAACAGAAGCAGAGCTTGAGAGTTCAAGAGCTGTCACAATTCAAAATCTTGCTCCTCCCCGCCCCAGCATATTTTAGCGTCTCAGTAACTCATCAATGGCCTTTTCAAGCCTTACACACAAAGAAGAAAAGCGAAAATTGCAGCCATGTAAGTTGAAAAGTATCCTACAAAACAACAAATGCATAAAAAAGGGCCTTCTTGTGTTCCTGGGGCATTGCTCCTACACCAGTGTCAATGAGCCCAGGCAAAAACATTTTACACAACCAGTTTTGAAAGCAGCTGGTCACCATGACACTGGGACAAGGCCACTTTATTAAATCAACCTACTGGGTGTCCCTCCACGCACCAAAGCTGCAGGCAGTGAGCCAGGTTCACCTGCAATAGCTCATTATTGGGGGTAAAATTTTTGACCCAAAAATATTTTGGGCTTGCAGGAAGTGTCCGCTTGCCCACCTAATGAGCTGGGATCAATGCTTTCACTTCCTCTACAGCAGGAAAATGTGCATCTTAAAGGGATGTAACTTTGCACAGGGTCAGTACATGCCCTGAACACAGATTGTGGCTGATCCAGTACGTGCTGCTTTATGAATCACAGCTTCGAGAAATGTCTCACAGAAATCAACATTTTTAAAGAGACTACTTGTCCTACAACAGACCTTGAAAGATGATAGAATACTAAAGCAATAATTCAGGTCTTTGCAAAATCACCAAGATTAAATTATTTTCTGACAAAAAAAATCTACTAATAGCCCATGAAGGGGCAGGGTATCAGAGATCATCATTAAAATGTCAACATCTGACACTAACCACAGGTTTTAAGATCCTGTCCTGAAAAAAAACTGCTCTACTGCTGTGTCACTGGGGTCTTAGCAGCTTTCCACTTTCCCTGTCACTGTCTGTAGGAAAGACTACAAAAAAAGGCAAAAAGTAGGAAGTTTGCTGATATGCTTAACATTTTCATACCCAGTTATTGGATAAAATTTTAAGATGTTCAGATTAAAGGCAGCCTAAGACGACCCCAGTCAGCAGTGATGAGATTTCTACGAACCCCATAAAGGAGGTCCTTCAAGCACTGTAAGGGCATAGTGCCCCTTCTTCTACATTTAAGGAAGGAGGAGACAGATAAGTATTTCTAGAGCCCCACGGAGGTTTATTTGTGGTTAAATCTCTGCTGCAATGATTACCAACAGATACAGCACACACGAGACAGCAGAAGCAACAAGCCTGAGTGCTGATTTCATTCCTAAACTAAAATTCTGAGTGGGAGACTTCTGACGCCTCTCCCAGCAGTTCATGCAGCTCTAGGAAAAGAACAGGATTTGCAAGCCCATTTTTTTTTTCCAAAAGCATATTGCTACAGACAAAACGCAAATACAGAAATGTGGGGGAAGATTTCTTTCTTACCACCACCACTGGGGACCACTTCTGGCACCTGGCAACACTCAGAGCAACAGGAGAATCCCCATCTCCTCCCTCCAGGAAGTACCACTGCTTATGTCTCAAGAGATTTGCTTTCTCATTTGCCTATAAGCAAAAAAGACATTCTCCAGTGAATGAAGGTAAAAAAATATTTTGTTTAGAAGCAAAATGCAATGCAAACTAGCAGCTGACAACCCAGGTAATGAATAACTCAAACACTTCTTACTAAAATTATGAGTCTTTTTCCTTTCTCTGAAGAAAAAAAAACCCTACTTGATCCTTCTTCACATATATATTAGTACACTCAGCTCCACAGGTACCAGCTACTGTTACTTTCAGAGAGACTAACTGGCACATATCTATGAAATTAAAAGCAAGTGTTCTAAATTTACCATTAATAGTGAAATTGCAGCTTCTATTCAGACAGGAGCAAAGTCTTGCATACACAAGAACTAGCCTACTTTTCCTGGCTTTACTAATCAGCATAACAAAAGGTTATTTTATTTCTCTTACCTCCAAACTCTGTCTTGAGAGAAGGTACTGAAAATGAAGCAGAAGAAATTATCTGCTCTCAGAACACACACTTAATCTCTATATTTTATTAAGAGTGTTTTTTATGATCCTGAAGCAATTAAGCTAATCATTATTTAATTTTAGATTACTGAACTGGAGATTTACTTCAGACACAAGTTCACTTTCCACATAATTTAGTCTCAGTAATTAGAGATGTGCTTTACCCAGAGGTGGCTTGTTTAAAGCATGTTATCTAATTTCATAAGCCTCACACCATGAAAGTTTCATGCAGAAATCTACAGCTCAAACTTCAAAAATGAGAAAACCCCTGAAGACACTCAGATTTACCAGACTGCAAACCTGGTTTTCCTTAAAAAAAAAAAAAAAAAAAATTCTTCAAACATGTGCCCAGCAAGTTAATGTATCACAAAGCTAACACAAAGCATTTCTATAATCCACCACTCCTTTAGCAAGTTGTTCGAACAAAGAGTGCTCCTCTCACATAAATTGCTTAATTTTAACTTATTTTAACCAGGATGCAAAGTCTGCAGGCAAATACAAATATTTCATTAGGACACCCAGCAGGTATCTGCCACAGGATGTAACGAGTGATGAAATATTCAGACATCTAAAGAACTGTGTGACAGTGTTATCAGAGGAACAGAAATAGGGAGCAGGCAGGTAGGTTCATACTGTACTTGCTGACCCTGGACACGATGCCATTGGAAAACTGCTCAATTCCAACCTACTTCAAACAAAACTTTGTTGCAGAAACCAAACTGTACTAGGAAACACCAGTCACCCTGGTAGCTCCCACCCACCCAGCTCAGCTTCAGCTCTGCAGACAGTTAATGCCAGTCCATCCAGGCTGGGACATTGTCCAAGGCCAGTTTTATGTCAAAACACGTTTTCCTGGCTTTTGGAACAAAGGGTATCATCCTCCACTGCTGCCACCAAAGAGATGGAAAACACGACCAGGCAAACGTGAAAAACACACGCTGCTTTTTGCAACATTGTGCCTTCTAAATCATCCAACAAAACCAACGCATGCAACTGTTCTACACTCAATTTTAAGTCAACTGTATTCAAATATCTAAAAATGCAGAAGATGCAGATTCATTTCAAGTCTTTAGTGCCAGTACTTTTATGAGCCAGTTTGACTTGCCACAGATAAGAAAGGATACAGAACTCATTAACAGCACGTGAGATTTCAGCAAAGACTGACCAAGAAGAATCAGAACATGAAGCTACAAAGACATTGTAATAGAACAGGCTGGTTATAGGGAGTTCGGTCAAAATAAATACAAATAAATCTCAGCTATCTGCATATTCAACAAACATACTCTACCCTGTGGTATCACGTTAAAAGTGTAAACTTAGAGGAATCTGCCCAAAGAGATGGCAGTAAAGATTCTGCCCAAAAGAGATTGTGCCTGACAGCACAGCGAGAAAAATCTGCAGGCTTCTTGGAAATAACTGATGAAAAGAAAAACCCCAACAATCAGTCTTCTGGTTCATTTTTAACTGATTAATGGCTTGCGTACAAAAAAAAGAAGAGTAATTATGGCAGCTGATGACAAAGCTGGGAAGCAATCTGAACATGAAGGTGCGTTGAGGTGTTAACACCACAGGCATCACGGCCATAAACACTGGAGCCACAAGGACTGGGATGCAATTGCTCCTTTTAGGACAGTAAAGACAACCACTAGGAAGGGAAATAAACCACTTCAGACAAAAAAGGCTGCTGAAACCAGAACAGGTATCAGCTGGTCAAGAGTCAGTTCAGGCTTGAATCCTTCAGAACAGCAAAGCTCTGGGAGAAGTTTTTGGTGACAATAAACCTACATGCTTAAGGAAGCCCTATTATTACTTGCCTTCTTTAGCTCCAACCATTTTTGTAGCTGACCATCTAAATGTTCATCAAAGGATCTGTGAAAGTATGACCAAAAGCAGCTAGTTCAGATCTCTGAGTTGGTGGGGGAAGGTGATACTGTGAATTACAGAGCTGGGGGGAAGTGGCTTATAGGCTAAAGTACAAAAAATTACCATAACATTCCTGCATATACAACAAACAAATACTGTTAAATTTAAAATAATAACATCAGCCATTTTGTTTTCATTAAAAAGCTCAGCAAGTCACGAACAGTATCTCATCCTGCTTCCCATTATCCCACAACAAAGGGATCCTTAAAACCAATTCAACACAAGTCGAGCTGCTCCTTGGAACAAGCACATTCTCTGCTCTTGAAGCAATTCTTGAAAACTCGCCCCATGGGCTATCAAAGGGATCTTTGCCTTTTTCACTGCCTGGGTACAGCAACTCTCATGCAGACATTTTACTAAAACTGCTAAAACTGAGGTCAAAGTTCCCAAAATGAAACAGTGCAACTGGTAAGAGAATAACTTCTGGTTCAAGACTGAAGCACAGCACCATTATGCAAGAGGACAGGATCTGAAAGCAAGCTTTGGTCTGCCACTGTTTATTGTCTTGGTGCCTGCTAAGAGGTACCTGAGCCCCGAAGAATGAGAGAGAAGCTCTTCCCATTTGGGATCCGCATCTTTCTCACTTGGAAAAAAAAAAATGTATTGAGATATATATATATAGATATATATAAAAAACACCATGTACTGGACACTGCAAGCTGTATCAAATTGCTTTTCTGATGTCTTCTAAAATGGAACAAACAGATTTAGGCAGTACATTGAAGATGAGAGTCACATTTAAGCATACACGTACAAGTATTTTTCCATTTCAAAACAGTCCCACAATTAAATATAAATGTGCATGCACTTAAACACTTACAGAGTTTCCTTCTTGCACAGTACCTTGCACTGAATTCAATATAACCTTCAAACCCATGTTTTCATTAGCTACTTTGTGATACCACAGCTTTGAAAATATTCTCAGTGCTCCAACATTTAAGACATACAAGACTCAAAAGTGGCCACACAAAATTCTATCTTCAGCATCAGCTCACAAGGAGAAATTTCATTCCTTTTTATTTCCTCCACCCCTTCTTTCCTTTTTTTTAAACAATTTATTAAAAGTACTGAAAGTATTTTCTGGTCAGCTTTCTTCTTCACTACAGGAAGTATGAGTATCTTTGAATCCCTGGTTTCCCTGGTTCCACAGCTTGGTTCTCTCTCTAAAGGTCATCTTCTATATAATAACCTGATAATGATGGACTAATGTCAGGAAAAAAGAGGGGGAAATGATAATGTATTTTTAATCACAAGTTGAATTTCTCCCTAGACAGAAAAGCTGATTTCATGGCATGCCCCTCTCTCAATGTCTTATGGAACCATCCATCACTGACAGAATGACTTCAAGAAATTCCTTCCTGCTACCATCCTGCAACTGTGACCATCACCTCTGAGAAAGAGAGCCTCTAAAAACTAAACTGCCCCAAAGATAACTAGAAATGATTCACTTGAAGGTGCTTTCAGAAAAAGAAGTCTTCACTCACAGCAGGAAAACCAGAGAGGATGTCATTAAGTTATGATGGGCGTACAACAAACAATCAAAAGTGGATTCCCCCCTCATAATCCATAACTGACCTGTGAACCTTCTTGCCATGGCCATCAGAGGTGGTGTAAGTAGAGTGAAAAGAGAACTGGAATCCTGAATGACACAGAAATGACAGCGCAAATACCAGTCACTGTGTTGACTGTAAATGCTTTAGTAAGGAAATCCATTATAAGCCAGACTACTGACCTAGATGGACCAATGACAGACAAATTCTCTCCTTTCCAAGATGGAAATGAGACTTCTTCAGTAAACAAAGCAATTCATTTTCCACTGCAACTTGCAACCAAACCCTTCAGTTTTGAGCTTCTCTCTAAGACAAGATAAGCAAGAATGAAATGGGTGAATGTATCTGTGGCCTCAGAATTCCACAAAGTTCTGTGTTCACTCACCAGGAGACCTTGAGCACCAGCAGCCCATGAGTTTCCTCCAACCCTGTCCCTAACCATGTGGAGCCAGGGTTCTGATGGATAAACATCCTGGAGCAGGTTCAGCTGTGGCAGCCTAAAACATTACTGCCCCCTCTTGTCCATCCCAGCCTTCTGCCAGGGATCACTGCTCCACAGCCTGCACCTCAGCTGCCCCAATCCACAGCACAGTGGGCTACTTTAACCCCAGATGAAGGTGGGTTCTTATCATGACTCTCATTTATTTTATTATAGGCAAACTGCACCAGAATTTTCCAGCTGTGAACTGCTGGGGCTGCAGCAGCTGCACATGCTCCTTTCTGCAGTGGCTGGCAACACCTGGAGGAGGAGGTGATGTCTGAGGTCGTTGCAGCAGGGTTGCTACGCAACTCTGGTCCAAGTTGAAGAGGTTGAATTATTCTTGGTGATAAAGGCTGTAATTCTCCTGCTGCTAAAGCCCAGAAGCAGGGTAAGTCCTCAGCAAGCTAACTCAGTGTAGCACTACAGTGCTGGAAAACTTTCATCTCACTCCAAGACAGAATTTCAAATACAGGACAGGAAACCACACGCATGTGAAAATGAACCTGGGAAAGACACAGCTGCCCTGAACAACCAGGGCAGAACATCTTTGAAACAAGTGAAGTGTGCCCCGTCCTGGGAAATGTAATCCCGGTTACAGTCCAGACAGGTTTACTCCCAAGAGTAAATTCTTACAGCCTTGCAATTTCTTGCAGCCTGGCTACCTCTGAGGTTTTGCCATGACTTATCCCTGATTAAAGGCCTAGTTGAAAAACAGCATAAGAGAGTAAGTGTAAGAGGGGAATTTGAGCAGGCTTAGGCAAGGTTTCTGCATTTCCTTGTGTTTGGGAATGCTTGGGGCTTTAGATGGCTTTATTAATGAAATTTAAATTGTGAATAAATCTTGAATGTTGATGCAAGCTCATCCACGCTTTATAAAAGTGTTGCCTAAATTGACTTCTGGGAAGAAGGCGGCTCTGAAAAAGGTCCTAAATTATTTTTTTAAACTACCATTTATTGTACACTTTTTTCTTATTGCAATATCTAATGTAAGTCTGTCATGTTCAGAGTAATTCTAAGAACTGCTTTTTTTCTTTTAAACACTGGAATACTCTTTTGCTTAGAATAAGCCCATTATAGAAAATGTTTATGGCAATAGCAGAACACAGAGCTATGTAAAGCACAGCCTTCCACAGAAACAAAGAGAGGTGCTGTAATCAGCACTTAAATACTACAGAGAGAGACCTCAGTGGAGTGAGTGTGGGACACATACACAGGAATGATCTGCAGAGTAAGGGATAAGTTTAACTTCCTAATTTCTCCTCCTCTCTCACCTTTTCTTAAATAACAAACAAAAAAAAAATCAGTTGCAAACATCCTTCCTCTGGCTTCCATCTTTCCTCATCATTTCTTCTGGCACATCCCTTTCACTACAGTGGTCCTCTGCCACCTTCATTTTGTGTCCTGCCCCAAACCCTGGGGCTGAGGGTCCCTGAACTGCCCCCACGTGCTGCCCCAGCTTTTCTCCTATTGCTGTGACATTTTCTTTGGTGTGCAATAGATTTATAGGTAGCTTTTAGAGCTGTAGGTCTCTAAGTGGACTTTAGTCAGGAACAAAAATAATTCCTAAACACAATTCTTCATAATTACCCAGTAACAAGAAGCAATTGATCATTAACCTCCATGCTCTGATCTTCCATAAGCAGACTTTCCAGCTACTCCAAATTAATCATTTCCTTAGGAACTCTCAGGCAAAGGTAACGGGAAGGAGCTGTCTTGTGGGATTTGAGAATTGCAGTGAGTCTCTGGCAGAAATACCTTTCCTTAACCAGCTTTGAATCCATAAGGCTCCAAAATGAAAATCTGTAGGTGAAGTGTCAGTGACACCGAGATTAAATCTCTCAGCCACCTGTACGTCCCAGCACGCCACACTCACGTCACCTTGAGCTCACCCACACCCCTTCCCAGTCTACTTTAAGCCCCCTTTAGCAGGAGACTGTCTCCAGGGTCACAAGTCAAACAGGCTTGCCTAAAAATATCCCCCGACACTGTCCCTGGCCTGCCTCACTGCTGTGCACCTCGCCCTGGCCATCATCCAAGAGGCAGTGACGTCCCAGCACTGGGCACAGAGCTGTCTGTAGGTGAGGGATCTTCCTCCTCAGGAGTTATTTTACTCCCCTTGGTTAGATTAAACTAACTACCAGTATTTCTGTTTATTCACTATTCATAATTCAAATTCGAGTGAAAATAACAGGCCCTAGAATGGCAATCTAGTTAAGAACTTTAATGAAGAGCACTTTAGAAATAAAATCTATTATAAAGCACTTAAACTAATGCAGCTTGCTTCCTGTCCAAAATCCTTAGCATTCTGCACTAAGAAAGTGTTTTAAAGAAACCTGCCTCAGGTAAGATCTGAACAGGCAATAGTGAAACAAGCTGCCTTTGCTATCATATCTCATTCCAGAACAAAACCAGGAAAGAACAATTTAACAGACCTCTATTCTGAGAAAAATAATATTATTCTTTGTTATGAGTGAAGCCATTTCATAGTGAATGAGATGATAATTTTGAATGCATCACCTCTTCAGGCTCTCAGAAAAATTATACATCTGCATACTCATATCATAGATATTCATACTCATACCAGGGAACAGTGTCTAACAATAAAATAATGATAAAAAGTAAAAAATACCATCTTCAATAGAGCTAACAATGGAGGTAGAGAAGGCCTAGCTCATCTTCTGTAGGAGAGCCTGTACACTGGACTTTTGAACCGTCTTTTTTACCCTTGTTTACACATGGAAAGTTTTTTAATACCATCTTAATAGCATTTTTAATTAACCAGAAATATACATAAATAATAGATTTTCAGAAGCCTGATGAGGCTTGCAATCTAAAATAACAATGTAATTAATTCCTAAGAGGAAGCACTATCTTTACACTGCCCTACCTTGGTCAAACACAGCGAGAGAGTAAATTTGGTTAAAAGCAGAGAGGGGAAGAAAAATAAACCAAGTCAAACAGAACAGCATGAGGCTGAGGAGACAAAGATTTTTGTGATCAAAAGGTGACACAGCATGGGTGTTTCAGCAATCCTGCAGAGCCCAGGGAGCAGCCCTGCCAAGGGTCTGTCCACGCTCCTCCACCTGTGACAGGCTGAGAGAACCTCACCAGACCACTCTCCCTGGCCAGCCAGGGCTGGCACGGGGCCCCAGCTCACCCCAGCCCAGCGTGACTGAAGCAGGTGCCAGCTATTTTTATGTCTATACTGCAGTTTACATCTGACCTGCTCTCAAGTTCAAAGGGAGGAGCAGCCACAGCAAACCCTCTGGGAAGGCAGAGGGATCTGCTCTCAGCTCGTCCGTGGAGAAAGGGTGGCTATGGATGAACAGGTCACAGCCCTGGACTGGTCTGCAGGAATGACCTGCTCCAACCATCCTAAACCAGCATCTTCTGATGCTGCACAACCTCTGAGATGCCCACAAGGCCTGAGCCCTCATCCCCCACGCACCACACCACCCACCCCAGAGAGCGCCAGGCAATGGGGATGAGCTGGGGCTGATCCATTTCTGGATACTGAAACACAGTTTGTAAATAAAGGAGCGTGGCACTGAATTCATACATTTCGAAGGGCACCGAAGTAATAATCTCATCTTACACTGATTTAGAAGTGTTAACTGATTCACCAGTTCACTCTCACACTACAGATCTCAAAAGACTATTTGGAACAGAATCAAGTGGCCAAGTATGTGCAAGGAATCGTGTCCACGCAGATCATCTGCAAATTGAGAATTACTTGAAAATCCACTTCAAGTAAGTCATTCTCCTGCTACAAAAATCTCGGCTTCTAGGATTAGAGACCTTTTGGAAGATTATTCATTCCCTCATCTCACAGTTAAAAGGATGCCAGAATTACTATATCCCAGACTGTAACTGAAGCCATTCAGTGAAAGCAGCTTTCCTATCAAGGGACCATCTTTTCAGTGAGATCCATTATACATCTCAGGGTTTGATTGAAGTATTTAGTATCCTTTTTTTTCCCCATAAACACAATAGCTGAGCAGTCTTCTAATCTTTGAGATGGTAAATGCCCAGCTTCTACAGCTGCAGTAATTAAACCAACTTCTCATTCCATTACCCACATCAAGTCTCTTCCTCGGCATCTGCTCTATTCCCACACTGCACTCTTCAATCAAACCAAGATAAGCTATTTTCTAAGATCAGCTGACTTGTCTGTCCCTCAAGACATGACCGCAGCCAAAAGGATTCTGAGCAGATATGATGCATCTTGCTAAATATCCAAAAGGTCTCTTTTAAAGGGGGGCAAAAAATAAGTAGATGTCAATGCAAGTGGTTATTTTTAGCACCTGAGTTGTTCTATATTTATTCCTTTATGTCTTTCTAAAAAAAGCACAATCTCTGATGAAGCATTACCATAAAATACATTCTACTGGGAAGTCTGCTTTATGACTCCTGGCTACTGAGCACTGCAACAAGTACATCACACCACCCATTCAACCACACAAGTTTAAGGGTACACACAGAGGAATGTTCCCTTCAGTTCCAAAGAGATGCTTAAAACAACTCAAACCCAAAAACCAACCCAACCCATCCACACAGAAAGCAAACTTCTCAGTATAATCTGTCATTCTGCTTAGATGCCACTCTTCAGACTCAAGCTTAAAAACTGCCACTTTGAAGTATTTCTAATTGTCTAAACCCCCAAAAACCCCTCAAGACACCTTCTGAGTTACCTTCTATAAACAAAACAAACCACAAACCCAAACCCCAGGACACACCATAATGCAACAAACCCTCAAGTCAGCATGAACAGCAACAGCTCATACAGATGGTTATGCTATAAAAGACTACTTAATCTCTTCCTTATTCTCTTTCCTTATAGCTTTTACCTTCTTGCCCTGAAGACTCTTGCCCGTCTACCTCCAATACAGTTATCTCAATAACCTTGTGCCTCTGATCTTAATAATGCAAATTATCTGAAGATTTATTTTCAAGGACAAGATACAGCTAATCAAAGGTGTGGTGTGGCTTATTTGTGTGGGAAGAGATATGTCAAACAAACAGGAAAAGCAGAACTGTGTCAAGGAGGCTTCTGCTAGCTGCAGAAAACTTACATAAAAAAGAAGAAAATAGTTTAACACAGGGTCTTACATTAAGAAAATTGGGAAGAAAACTTGCATTTTGAAGCTAACAGTATTTTAATTTCCTGCTCTAGAAAGATACCTGTTATCTACCCACAGTTATTTGAGATTTTTGCACTATGCTAGGTCTCTCAACATACCCATTGAAACAGCAGGAGTTGGGATGGGGTGGGGAAAGACAATACATACCTCTGTGTATTAACTTGAAACCTCTCTCCTCTGACCTTGAAGGACTCTGTCTTCCTTCCTACCTACAAAATAGACATGTCCCATCACCCAGTAGTACCCTTCAAGTATTTTACCAACTGGCATTACCTACACATTGACAGCTCTCTGATTCCAGAAGGTTGAGGGACTCCAGAGTATGAAACCATGCTCAGCACACACACTGATATCAGACGAATAGGTTGTGGTCAGTGGCAGATTATTATTACCTTTGTACAGTGCAAATCACCCAAGTCTAAGATTTTCCACAAGGTAAAAGTATGGATTTTCATGTCCTGGGTTGCAGTGTATTGTATTACCATCTTCAGGAGCTGTTGAAACCAGGTGGGGCTGTGTCCCTTGCCTCCTCTCTCCGGACTATCTCCTGTTAATGGGCCAGCTGTCCAAACCAGGTGGGGCAGGGTTCCTTTTCTCTCCCATGCCCCATCCTCCCTCTGGGGGGATATCTCCTGTTAATGGCCCATCCAGTCTCACCACATGGCTGACAAAAGTACATCCTCCCATGGTGAGATGCTCTGCCCAGAGGGAGGAACCAAGCATCCCATCCTGGATATAAGCTAAGATTTCCAACACCAGAGCCAGCCCTTACCTACTGGATTCCCAGAGGACAAGAGCTACCACTGGACCTTCAGGTGAAGACCAGACCTTTTCTACAGGATCACTGCTTCAACAGGACCATCTTCAACAGAACTCTGGAGGACTGCAGCCACCATTTTATTGGACTGCTACCACACTGACAGGGTGTCAGGTTGTATCCTGACTCTGTCAGTGGTTTCTTTTTGTACTATTGCATTTATTTTAGTTTTTTTCCTATTAAATTGTACTTCTGACTTGGAGTTTCTCACTGGTTTTGTTTTCAAATCAGCACACTTCAAAAAAATTATAGACTTTCAAAATGAAAAACATACATGCCTTTATTACCTCCATCTCAGACTGACCTTTGCATATTTGTCTTCAAAGACCTTGCACTACATAACTGTTGCACTAGAATGACTCCAGGTTAATTTTAAAACAAGCTGTTCTGAAAGCTTTTAACTGAGGAAACGCACCTAATTCTCCTATCTTGTTCTGAAATATTTTTCCCTACTGATTAAAATGTTTCCCATGCAGCTATGATTTTGTTTTAGTCTTCTGCAGAAAACTGAAGACAAGAAAATTATCTAGTTAAATTCAAGGATCCTCTTCTCATAGCCACATAAAAATCACCAAAAAAGGTAATTCTCTCACTGTTGCTCCTCCTCTAACAAAAAAATAGTTTCTTTATCACTGTAAAGTACCCCAAAGCAAGACAGCAGAAGCGTGCAAGACCTTAGTGAGAAATCAGATGCTTTTTATCCCCTCTGATTACTAAAACTATACAACAAAATACATACACTAAGCAAAATGAAATTAGATTTGCTTAAGAAAAGTTCATCTGTGGCAGAAGGAGCACATCCAATTTATTCTTACTTCCTAGATTAAAAGCTATTTAGTTCACATGAAAATTCCGAGGCAGCTTGTCTATCTTTTGTGAATTGGATTATCTCTTTTTCAAAATGGATTAAACTCCAGAATAAGCATGTCGAGAGAAGTTTCTTCAGAAATGTGCAGTGTGAATGAAATGGGGTTTGCCTCTTGGCAATCTTCCCTTTTCCTCTATTACTTAATGCTCAAATTTAGCTGTTTTATGGACTTTGTTAGTATTTGGGTTTCAAACTGATGACACACAAACAGTGCACTGAAAGGCCAACACACAGCCAGGTATTTTTTATATATTTGTAATTCCAGTTGCTCACACGCCCTTCTCAGCTCCCTGATGGGCTTTTCTGAGCAGATGCCCTGCAGATCCCAACTAGTTCCTCAACACAGGCCACAAACGCAAAGCTCCCAAGGACACAAACAACCAAGGGGGTCACTCCCTGGACAGCCATGCTGTAATCAAGAGCACATGAGGGACAAAAATAGCTTCTTTCAGAGGAATTAAGACTGCAACATAACCTCCAGCACCTCCCCTACTATGAGAAGGTGAAAAAAGCAACAAGGGAAGTCCAGCAAGAACACATCCAAGTCCCCGCCATAGCCACCATCAAAGGTAGTAGCTAAAGAGAGGGCTAAGTAGTTCCCTTTGCACTTTTATAAGTAATGCGCTTTTATATTTGATGTTAACCACCATTTCTGCAGCTCTCAATCCTTTGTGATCTGCTTTGCCTTCTGCTGCGGCCCCTCCAGCCTCTGTGCTATTTCTCTTTCCTCAATATTTGCCCTGCCTTCTGTCATCTTCCTCATCATTGCTGAACACCACCACTATTTTCAGCTTTATTTTCTATCATTCTGCTTCAAAATGTCCTTTCCCAAGACAAAGATCAATCTCCTTTTGATGCCTTAGGATTTTAGCTTTTATATTTTCATATATCTGTAATCCTGCAGTTCTTTAGTGTGTAACTCTGAGCTCCATACAGAATGTCAGAAACTGATTTTCCGATTTTGATCAGACGCAACAATTCCTCTCCAGGCCTGAGAATCAAGGACAACTCACTGTCCCAGGCCTGGAGAAATGGAAACAAAAGTCAGTTGGGGGGAGCAAACTGGGAGAATGGGACTGCACTGCCTGAAGCTGTAATAGGACAATTAACCTCTGATATGCAAATGGACAGAACTTATATCTCTCCCAAAAACGTGTGGCTGTGTACAGCCTGGGTGCAGTCTCTGTGAGACTCCTGCACTGCCCAAGGTGCACCCTGTGAAGGCCTTTCAATAAATCCCCGCCCTTTATCCTTTCACTCTGTCCAGCCTCTGCTCCAGGTCAGCCTCTACAGGGCATCACTTTATGAGCACAGAGGCATGGTCTATTGGTTTATTCTGCCTTCCAAATAAGCCTGGCGTAAATCCCCCATAGGCACACTCGGGATATGGGAAGCCTGGGTGGTTTGTTATATTCACTGGCTATCCTCATCCTAAAAACTCTAGGCACCACTGCCTTCCCTCAGCAACTTCTTCCCTCGAGATGGCACCAGCTAACAGAGGTTCTGCTGAATTTGCCTTCCCTTCCCCAGCCCAGCAAAGCAGAGAGACACCGCTCCAAGTGCAGCGTCCCGATGCCCTCATGCCCACTCCCCCTGAGGTCTCCTCAAGGAAGGTGACAGGAGTCAGAGGCGCAAACCTGGACATGAGGAAGATCCAAAGGGTTGGAGGCCCAGCAGAAATGCTGTCCAGGATAATCAAAAAGGACAAAGGGGTGGTTGATTTGAGTGCCACCAGGAACAGAGTGCACACACAGGCATGAAAACATGGGGATGGCAGGTTAAGCAGACTCAGGATCCATCAGGAATCTCTTCTTATTCAGCCGTGCTCACACACTAATAAGTCATGGCACAAAGTTTTTTCCCCATTCCACTATGACTGTTCCAAGACACTGATCACAGCGGTTTTCCTCTGTGGCAAGGGTCTTAGATGAGACCCATGCTGGGTATTCCAACTTTTTGAAGCAGATGTCGGAGGCTGAAATTACATCCTCAGTGTCCACAGCAGCCACCTGTGACTCACAGGGCTCTGCAGATATTTGCATCCAGCCTTTCGTGCAGGCAGAGCCAGGCAGCACATGCCACCTCAGTCAGGCAAGATATGAGGTCCTGGTGTGGAAATACATTTCCATGGTCTGCAGCAAAGAACTTCCCCCACTCTTTATTTAACAGCGGTCCTGGTCAAGGCACCAGCTGGAATCAATACTGCTCAAGCTGCCTGGGGATCCACAGAGGGCAAAGGCCCAGGTTACCTTGTTGATAACTCCCACTATATGGAGGTAAAAAGTTTGGAAGACAGCCTTGGAAACCTTGACCATACATACAGCCAGACGAGATTCGCTCGCCCCACATCAGCTCACCACTTGTAGGGATTGAGGTTCACGAGACTTTACAGGTGACAGTCACTCTTTGGAGCAAGGTCTGAGCTGCTAAAATTCCATTCAGGGACAGCAAAGATGCTGTACCACAAGGTGGAAGAAGGCTTTGACTGTCCCTCTTCTCACAGCAGAACTCTGTGCCTGCTCCTTATTCCACATACTGAGAGGAATGGCATCCAACTGGGCCAAGCTTCCTCACTAGGCCAGAGAAAAAGCAGCTGCAAAACTTGAGAGAAAACTCATTTTCTGTCTTCCCCAAACAACAGGATGTGCAGAAAGGTGAGACCCTGGTCTTTTGGGCGTGCTTCTGGAGAGCTGATGGTGAAAAACACCCACCCCCTGACACCCCCTTAATCTTGGGAATCAAGCGAGGATTCAGGCAGCAGGTTGCATAGGTCACTCAAGTGAGCAGGAAGAGAAATAAAGTTTGTTCCCACAAGAGGCTTACACAGACACCACTGACAAGGAAACGACACTATAGCATCATCCCTGGGAAACAGGGAAGAGGATAATTTGACACTTCCTGGAGCAACAGTCCAAGGAGCAGAGATCCAGGGGACAGGTCTCCTCCAGAGAGCTCCGCAGCACATGCACAGAGAGGATGGTCAGTCGAGGGAGTAGGATACCTCAAATGTAAAGAACATGAAGTACTCGAAGCAAGTAAAACTGAAATCTGCTCTCCTGGCCTGCTCCTACTGCACTGCACGTGGGGTTAAAGCAGACACAGCCAGTCAATCCCTGGCAAAAAGGGATTCTCTCCTGTATGGAGAAGAATCCACAGAGAACACCTCCAAAATCCCAGCCAAAGCCCAGCATTGGCACTGAAGGGAAGAGAGGACTTCTGCTAAAAGGCATTATGAGAATTATGTGCCATACAAGTACAGTTCTGTTGCTTGGAGGTTTGTTTGTCTTTATAAACTTGCTTCAGATATCTGATGGACAGGTAAATTTTCAGTCTTCCTTACAATATGTACCTTTCTCACTGTGATTATAATCCCCACAGCTACTACAGAAAAAAACAAGGATTAGCATGTCTATTTGAACTACTGATAAAGACAGAAAAGCACACCATATAGTCCTTTGATTTCCAGTTTGAGCAATATCCTGAGTCTGAACATTTCACATGGGTGTATTTTCCCCCCCTTCCTCCTCCAAACATGACATTCAAACACCCAGAGGTTATCAAACACAGAGCTAGTATTAACCAGCCTCTCAGGATGTGAATCCCATGGACTCAGGGCAAATTGCTGTAGAAGCCTGTTTCTTCTTCAGTGGACTCTGTGCTGATTCACGAGCCACATGAAGAGCTCAAGGCAAAGGCAGGACTCCACTTTGGCACGCACCCTGCCAGGCAATGCAGCCACTGTTACTTGAAGCACTGCTCTTAAGCTTGACCAGTGCTGCTAAAAGAAAGGCCAGAAGGCCAAGTTTGGTCCAAAACAAGTCAGGGGGCAACCTAAGAGGGTCTAAGGAGGGTGGATGACAAGGGTCCAGACTTCGCAATCTTTTTTTTTTTCTTTTTTTTTACAGAATCGTCCTCTTGTGTCCCACATCAGTCAGAGCACTGCAGCAAATAACACCACCAAGTGCTTCATTGAACCACTGCTTTCCAAACATTTCCCTTTTACAGCTTGCCATCAAATAACACCACCAAATGCTTCATTGAACCACTGCTTTCCAAACATTTCCCTTCTACAGCTTGCCATGAAGCATCACCAACTCCCACACAAGGGCTCTGCTTCAGACATGCACTGAAGATGTCTCCTACCCTGACCTTCTTGTACTTCACTATTCTGGATGAGTACCCAGAACCTACAGAAAGGAGATATCAAAGGAGAGAGGGAAGGTTTCCTCACAGCCAGGCTCACCCTCACATGAGGGATGTGGGGAGCAATATTTTAACTCAAGTGTGGGGGGGGAAATCCCAAATCCTTATGATTATATTAGAGACTGAAATAATTTTTCAGTAATTTCTTGTGCTGTTTCTTTGCTTTCTGTGCTCCTGCTCTCTATATAATACATGCTGGCCTATTCTCCAGCCATAAGCACTGAGCCACTGAAATCTGAGAGAAAGCAGATCTCACATGCACTCACATTATCACCACCTAGATGTAAATCCTCAGTGTTGGCTCCCCAACAGAGAAGAACCAGTGCAGAACAAAAGGAATATATCTCTTTATCAGGCAGTTCACTTCTCTTATAGGGGTCGGACAACAGGAAACAGCCAAACTGGGAGGACAGGGATGAGAGGAATAAAAAAGGTCAGTGTAGGGAACAGACTAAGCAGATCTGGCAGCTGCCTGCAAAAGGGGACAGAAACAGTTCTCCTTCCAAATGGGATACCAGGACCCTCAGAAACACGCAGCATAAATCCTTACCAGAGCTGTACACTAATATCTAGTGCCATCCATTCCTGTTCATGTCTGGACAATACTCTGAAGCCTGAGGAAAGGACTAATTTGAGCACAGCTCTTCACTGGGCTGATGAATCAGCTCTCCAATGTGCATTCTCCTTAGGGAGAAAAGGGAGAATTGGCAGAGGACAGCGCTGCAGAAGACAGCAATATGAGGAAACAGCTGCTGAATTTGATGCAGGAGCAGCCCATCATGTGGGTAACATTTTGGTGCAGTGTTCTTGGCCAAAATCCTCATCCCCAGCCAAGCACATCCTCCAGCATGAAAGGAACAAGCACATTCCCTTAGGAAATTCACAGGCGTTCCAACTCCAAAGTGCTGGCACAGCAAAACCCAAGGCTCTTAGTACTGCACATACAAGTAATAGCAAGACAGAAAATATTCTGTAACACATGGCAAATATCAAAGGGAAACACATATCCATGATAGAATTCCTGAGAGAACTGCAATCATGTGCACCTGAAAGTGATGTGCTTGTCACATGCCCACATTTTTATTTCATGAAACCTGTACAAGTTTGAGGATAATTTTTACAGCACCTTGGGGTCCACTGGCCTTAGGTCTGTACTGTTAACTTCACTCGCTAACCTTTCATAAGATTAAATGCAAAATGAACTTCAAGCCCTTTCTATAAAACCCTTAAAAATCCTCAGAATAAAACAAGAGTACAAAGCACCATGTAGGGCTTCTATATCCTATACATGCCCACTTCCATAGGCAAAAATGTCTCCAGGAGAGGCTCCTGCAGGTAAGGGATTCAGAATCAGCAGTTCCATTTCTTCCTCTCCATGCAAAGGCAAAAAACAACCCCTGGAAGTGTTCAAGGCCAGGTTGGATGGGGTGCTGAGCAACCCATTCTAGTGGAAAGTGTCCATGCCCGTGGCAGTGGGTTGGAACAAAATGATCTTCAAGGTCCCCTTCCAACCCATCCCATTCCATGATTCTGTGAACCATGTAAGGAAAATTACAACTGCAAATGTGTATGTGCTCCAGGGGCTCTTCACACAATACAGTCTGTTCCACCAAGCAATTTTTATATTTTGAGGAACAGAAGTGGGTTTATATTCCTATGCCAGACTGACTGGTCCTCTCCCCTTTTTCTTGGCAATAAATAAAACCTCTCAATTCTGTCAGCACAGAGATAAGGATCTAACTTCAGAGAACTGCAAGTAACCCGACCTTTTAATTTTTCCTAATGCTTCACATGTGTCCGTCAGTAGCAGCCTAAGGTTTTACTTATTTGTTCTTTTCCTTCACAGAAGAAAAGAGCTTTCAGTCCGTGTGAAAGACGATGCCTTGGGCACTCCCCACGGGCCTCTTATTGTTCACTGTAACTTATTTCTCCTGTTGGCAACCGGAGACTCATTCACCAGATTTCTCTGGTGACAGGTATAATAAGAGGCAAGCGGATAACTTCTATTGCATCTCTGGACACCTACTCTGAAAGCGTTTTCTGTTCCTGCACGCTGTTACTTGAACGCATGAATGACCTTTCCAAGGCAAGTGCCAGTTTTCCACAGAAAAGGCTTGGTCTGTCTGTCAAACTGAAGGGTGGTAAAAAAGCACTTGTTCTTCTCAAGTATCTTCCAGCACTACCTTCATGAATTGAAAAACCAACAGCCTCAAGGACTTATTTCCAGTCGTGCAAAGCACAAGGCTTAAAGCAAATAGAGCCGCACCGCTGTAATATAAATAAAACTATGACACTCTGCCCATCTATCAAGATTGTAAAAATACAGAGTCCTGTGAAGGAGTCCTGTTGTTTTTTTCACGAGTTTTTTTTCCACGTGGCCAAAAGCTCTACTTTCCCCCACAAAAGCCTTGACAGGAACCTGGAAAAGCAAAGCAGCAGATTTTTTTTTTTTTTAATTCTAAATGCTGAGCCACTGAAAACCAAGGGAGGGCTCTATGTAGACCGCAAATTCCTGAGCCTGGTGAGACTCAGGACTTGAGATAATTGCTTCCTCCAAAGTCAGCCTGAAGAGTAGAACCATACTAACAGTCTTCTAGTATTCACTCAACAGCTTTCAAACCACTCAGTAACTCTACCCAAAAGGCATAAAAATTAGGTGCTGAAGAAATGGTGAAGAGGAAAACATGCACATCAGATTTTGGGACAGTTCTTGAGCGAGGGGAAGAAGAGCAGATAAAGAAAACTCCATAGGAGAGGCAGGAGAAGCAACATGAGTGAACAAAGACGCTGGATGAAACTAAAACACAAAGAGGTCACAAGCCACATACTTCAGCAAAGACCAGCTGTGCTGGTTTGAAAGCAAAACCAGTGAGAAACGCCAAGTCAGAAGTACAATTTAATAGGGAAAACTAAAATAAATGCAATAGTACAAAAAAAACCCACTGACAGAGTCAGGATACAACCTGACACCCTGTCAGTCAGGGTGTTGGTAGCAGTCCCATAAAATGGTGGCTGCAGTCCTCCAGAGTTCTGCTGAAGATGGTCCTGTTGAAGCAGTGATCCTGTAGAAAAGGTCTGGTCTTCACCTGAAGGTCCAGTGGTAGCTCTTGTCCTCTGGGAATCCAGTAGGTAAGGGCTGGCTCTGGTGTTCGGAATCTTAGCTTATATCCAGGATGGGATGCTTGGTTCCTCCCTCTGGGCAGAGCATCTCACAATGGGCGGATGTAAATTCATCAGCCATGTGGTGAGACTGGATGGGCCATTAATGGGAGATATCCTCCCTAGAGGGAGGATGGGGCATGGGAGAGATAAGGAACGCTGCCCCACCTGGTTTGGACAGCTGGCCCATGAACAGAAGATAGTCCAGAGAGAGGAGGCAAGGGACACAGCCCCACCTAGTTTTAACAGCTCCTGAAGATGGTAATAGAATACACTGCAACCCAGGACACCAGCATACCCTGGAACAACTTCCCAAGGGCCAGGACAGTCTTCGTAACTAATCTTTTTTTTTTTAAGATCAAGTTTGGAAGCTTTCCTTAGAGGGAAATTACAGTTTGCGCACAGATTTATGAGACATGGGGTTATCCCTGGGATAATTCCTACACCCTCTGCTTTTGGCTTGTGACTTGAGAAGCCAAGAGGCGGCCATGCAGAGCGACTGGAGAATGAAAAAGAGGAAAGAAAAGAAAGTAACAGAAAGTAACGGAAAAAGACACAGAGGGAAACAAAGAAACCATACTGATAATGAAGAAGAATGAGTAAAAACAGCCTAAAAAGATAAAGTAAAAGTATGTACGCAGTAAGTGGATTTCTTTTAGTAGAAGATGTGTGGAAGAGAGTAAATGGAATAAGAGAAAACAATTCTGTGCAAGAAACAGTTCTGGGGCTGTAGAGGGGCAAGCAGGGGCCATGAGGGAAAAGATGACAACTTTGTTTGCTTGTTCTCTCAGATCACTGAGTATTTCAAGGATGATTTTTCCAAGCACAAAATTTCCTGCACCAGAGACGGAGAGCCTGGGTCCAGCTGGCCCTGCGACGCTCTGACCAGTGCTGTGCAGTCAGTACACAATGCCACATGACAGAAAGCCAGAAAAATGTTACACCTTCACCCTCAGTCCGGCTCTTCCAGGTGACAAATCCTTACACTTGGTGGTCCCCTGTCCCAAAGCAGATGCTCTTTTAAACTCACTTTATTCCTTGTCTTGGGGTGATTCTACGACCATGCTGTATTCCCCATGGCCTGCTTGATTTCTAGTGTACCTTTAAATTGCAAAGGGGGGAGAGAGCAGCCGAGAGAACTCTTCAAAGCGGCTCCGTTGACCTTGTAACTAGAATGTTTTGCATTCTTTTCTCTCCCGATTCTGACAACATTTGGTTGGTTAGCGGACTTTTGCTCTCTAGTCTCTTCGTCTTTCAGCGGAGAAGGGACTGTGATCTGCCTCAGCGGCTTCTGTTCCTTTTTGGACTGTTTTTGGCTTGCTTTTCATCTGAGACCAGCTCCCATCTCCGGACCTGCTCGGCGGGACCCTCCAAGGGGGATCGTCGGACCCTGCCTGGCCCAGCCCAGCCCAGTGTAGGACTGCAGGTTTTACCTACAGAAAGAACTCTAAAATCCATAGTCCTCTTTTAGGGGACAGGGGAGGGGGTTTCAATATCCTTTTATCCCCGTGATGGGGTGGACTCTGTTTGTTAAATAAATAGTTTTTTTCACTTTCACTTGAGAAATTATTTTCCCGAACCCATGGGGGAGGTACTACCAGGGTCTGCTTGCCTGGCAGGCAGGAGAGAGAGAGAGCGAGAGATGCCCCTCTCGGGTTGTTTCCTCCTGAATTTGTGTCCAAACCAGCACATTCCTTTACATGCTGCCCTGATCAATACAGCTGTTGTTCATTGACTTGTTCTGAGCTCCGTGACAAGGGAGAGCAGCGAAACTTTACCTGGACACTAGCTCCGTGGGGGATCAGATGTGTGCAGGCGTCGTGATCTATGCAGAAGGAAAGGGAACACCAGGACACCAGGTACGGGGACACAAAGCAAGGGACTGCCCAGCTGGGCTTCTTTAAGCAACAGCTACAGGATCAAGTAACAACAACCAAATTAAAAGGGTTTGCCACATAATGGTGTAAGTTCAGATCTTTACAGTCAACAGCAGCTGAGGTGGAAAACTGTATAGGACAGATCAAAACATCCTGACTGATTCATTAGGCACAGAGGATTTAAAGCAGGCTGGTTTGTCTCGTTTACAGCTCTATCAATGAAACCAATCAGCTTCTCTGAACACAGCAAGAAAGTTTATTTAGGGCAGCACAGCAGGCTTCTCTCACCTCTGCTAGGCACGGGATGGCAACTTCCAAGGGGTGCTGGACAGAGGCATCAATTCCCTCACCGGATCCAAGTTTTCTTTGCTCTAAAAATCACATCCAGCAAAACACACAAACAGAAACTTCCAAGTGGATAAACACTGCATAAAAGCTTATACTTACTGCAGCTGAGCACTACCATAAACAGGAAAAGGCAGAAAATGCACGCAGCATAACAGGCACACAAAAAGCCATAGACAAAAACTAACTTAGGGAAAATAACTCTGCTAAAAGTCTTAGGGAAGTAAAAACAGGCAGCTTTAGTACATCCTTTTTTGCTTACACCTATATGTTTCATCCACACAACTTCTACTTGAGACTGAGAAAAACAAAACACACAAAAAAACCCTCAAAAAGACAAAACCCCCCACAATAAGCACAGACACTCAAAAACATGTTTCCCCTCCCATCGATCCTACAGAGTCTCTTAACAACTTGTGCAATACTACCCTGGATCAGCTCAGTGATCCTCACACTGCACGACGTGGTCCCAAGCAGTGTTCACTCTGGAGGTATCAGAAGACACAGAAAATGCCCTGCTCATGTGGAGACAGACTTGAATGACTCCAGAATGACTCAAGGAGAAGGGAGTAATTATTCCTGAATACTAAAGACAGCTGGCAATTTACTCACACCACATGCAGAAAGACTTCTGAGCATTCAGCAGCACAGTCAAAGATATTTATTTCTTCTTGCATGTGCCTCTCCCTGTGCTTCCAGTTTCTCTGCTCCTGGGAGCTCCATTATTTGTGTTAAAGTGTATTCCTTTTTAATCTACCTACTGCTTTCCAGATTCATTTCACAGCATGGTTTTTAAAATTTTAAAATCAAAGAGGAAAAAAAAAAAAAATCACAACATTTGACCATAGGAAACTAACACTGCCCAAAGATGCAAGTTGGGTTTTTTTCCCTTTCTCTGTATAAAATTTCTAAACACAAAGAAAGGCGATGGAAAAAAAGATAAATGAACAGTCAAATCTTCAGAAACCAGATTTCTCCTTTTCATTTAAATTTGACAGATCTGGGTCCTGCAGTAAGACTGACTGCCTTCAAGCTCCACCAAAAAGACTCAATTGCATCTACATGTCAGTAGCCTGTTTTCACACCTCCTTGTCAGCCTGAGCATAGGGTTAGGCTTTCCCTGATTCTTATCTTCCAGGTGCCATAGGAGGCTAAAATGGAACAGTAAAGCTACTTCCTACACAAATAAATTAAAAAGAAGTGAGATGCCTCTCTACATCCATCACATTGATTTATTTCCATAGATCATGGGAAGCAAAAGATGTCTCCTTATTATCCTCAGAGGAAACAGAAATACATGAGTAAAGACAACTTTTCCTAACTGGATGAGAAATTTAGAAAGTAATTGCTGTTTCAGGAACATGGAATCCATAAAATAGTATCAGCAAATAAAGGTTAAAATATTTACTGGCATGTGAAAAATAGAATCCCATGCTGACAGAGCATCCCAAGTATAGCACATTCAGCGGTCAACAGAGTAAGACCTCATACACACTGCAGGGGTGACATGTAGGGGAATTGTAGTGATAGGACAAGGAGTAATGAGTACAAACTGAAAGAGGAGAAATTTAGTTTAGATATTAGGAACAAATTCATTACCGTGAGGGTGGTCAGACACTGGAACAGGTTGCCGAGGGAGGTTGTGGATGCCTTGGAGGTGTTCAAAGCCAGGTTGGACGGGGCTTGGAGCAACCTGGTCTAGTGGCAGGTGTCCTTGCCCATGGCAGGAGGGCTTGGAACAAGATAATCTTTAAGGTCCCTTCCAACCCTTTGACAGTCTGTAAGTCTGTGATTACTGCTTTTCTTTGAGTTCCCAGCTTCACCTTGCCCACCATCACAATCACCACTTGGAAAGATCAAATCCCAAATCACTTTTAGCAAATTAAGGAACGAGGTTGCCCCATTCTTCCTACACAACAGGTAACCCTGCAACACCAAAAGACCTGCTGTGGCAGAGATCCACGAGAAGCACTCCCGGCTTACCCACTGCAGGCAAAGCTGCTCCAGGAGCAGAGGAACCACACGCCATCCACACAAGGAATTCAGGAACAGCCAGAGGAGCAGCTTCCCTGACCTCACCAACACCTTCTGCTCGCACAGCTCACCAGAGCTCACCTTGGGTTCAGTGCCCCGAAGGGACGGCCAGCTCCATGTTCATGCTCTCTCCTTAATCCAGGGATCTTTTGCCAAAGAAGTGCCCCCCAGTATCCCCGGCACAAGGCACAGCTGGCCAGATGCCTGCGTGTTTGCACACCCTGCTACCTCCAGATGTGTCCAGCTGCACGTCAAAAGATTAGGAAGGCACTGCTGAAACGGCCCGTGCTCGGAGAGGAACGGCCAGCGTGTTCTGACCCACATGTGCAAACCACCCCCCACGTCCTTCACGGGTCCAGCCGCAATCTCATGTTGCTTAAAATATAAATACCCCTTGGAAAAGGCACACAGCCAGGGTAAAGTGCACAGGTAAAGCAAACACACAACTGCCCTCTGACCCTTTTTTTTTACGGTCACAAGGAAGGGTTATGATTCCTCAAGAGTGCCTTCTGCCAAGAGCCAGAACTGGCTCAGTTTCAACCCCGTGTCCTGCCCCACTGCCCAGCCCCGACCACAGCGCTGCAGGCTCTGCTGTCTCCTCCTTCTCAGGCTAAATCCACTCCCTGCAAATTTTACCAGCCCTGTGGCCAGTGGTTTGTCACACCACAAAGCAGCATTTCATTACAACCCTCAAACATAATTGAAATATTTAGAAAGCACAAACTATAGTATCACTTATCCATTACAATTCTGTAGCATGCTGTTGTGAGACTTTTTGCTTTTCAATGTACACGCTAGGGAACAGAATGTATTTTGACCCATATTCAAAGTAGTGGCTGAATTGTAGGCAAAGAAAAAATAGGTAAAAATAAGCAGAATATCTTCTGAAATCAGACACATTAACCACTACTGCAACAAGCATTTGATGCACTTCAAAGGAAAGAAAGTTTGCTTTCAGCAGTGCAATAACCTGGATGAAACACCATTTAAAATGCTGCTCACTAGAGAGATGGGCACGAGTTACCTATCTGAAGGGAGGGTTTCTAGTTATTCATTTTTAGGTTTAAAGCTCTGCCTATTGCTTGATTCTTAAAAACAGCCAACTCTACTCCTGTCTTTCTCTTGGACATGGAAAAAAACTAAGAGAAAAGGAATATATATGTAAACACCCTCCCAACTTCTCCCCTTCCATTCTATGCCTTCCCCCCCAGAAGGGTATTTAAAAATAGGAAATATTTAAACAACTGAATCTATATAGACCTACATAAAAGGAGTCATAATAAAACAGAGTCTCAGTGACAAAGTAACCTGCACCACCTTAATATCTGAGAGGTATTCAGACAACAAGAACAGCAGCATTCAGAGACTCCTTAAACTTTACCCTAATTTGCACCACTGATGTGGCTGCTTTTCAGAGGCTGGACTTTCTCCTATCTGTGCTCATCTTTCTTTCCACAGCCCAGGATGGTTGTCATATTTTTTTGTTCTACGGCAGTTTGTAACAACAGCCCCTTCTGTAAGTCCAAATCACTGTTTTAGGAATGATGATAAAAATAAAAAAGCAACTTCATTCAGGACACATGGGAATCTTGAAATCAAAAGGACTTAAACATTCATCAGAGTGTTGTCCTCTGGATAACAGAGGATTGGAAAGCACAGAGATGCAAGGAATTTCTGCTAGGGAATGACTTCTCTTTTCACATGACAAATATTTTTCCAAAGCTGCTAATCACTGGAGTTGTTTTATTTTGTTTCTTTAGACCATCAGAGCTACCACAAAGCTACCACACAGTGTTTAGGTTGGAAGTACTGTGTTAAAAGACAATGGGGAAGTAGGGGAGGGGAAAATCTCACCATACCAATCTCTACCTTACTCCTTCTGCCTTGATCATAGCAGAGGAATTGTATTTCACTGAAATGGGGATAAGACTGGGGGCCAGAAGTAGGGGAAACAGCAAGCAAGCAGACACTACATTGCTCAGCTGCCTATAAACTCTTCAATGCATAATAAAAAACTTCATCACAACAGCAATGAAAATATTAAGGCTTGCAGCACTTACAGCTCCATAAGCATCTATTTTTCAAGGCAGAGTTTCCTACTCCTTTGCACCTGCATTTTTGCAACGTTCCTTTATTATAGATTACTCAGAGACCTTAATTTCAGAGTGATTTTAGAGTCTTATAGCCATGAAACTACATCTTCAAGAGACTGAAATAATCTCAAACTGAATTCATGCACTGGCCTATGGGTGTATTTGCATATTGGCTCTTTAAGCTTTTGGCTCTGAACACACTGACACTGAGGCAGGGAGAGGAAAAGATGACTGAGGTTTGAGGATAAGGCTTCCAGGTTAACAGGCAGAGAAAAGTTGCTCCTTGAACTTCTTACCAACACTTATGGAAGAGATCTGAGTTTCTAAACATAGCACCAAGAGATGTTTTTAGACGTTTCCAAGACACATTCACAACATCCACGCAGGACTGGCAGATGCCACCCTAGACCATTGGGAAACCAATGCCCTTTGACAGTGGTGGCTCCAGGCCAGGAGAAACACCCTAAACTACCTAAAGGGACATTAGATGTTTGGCTACCCAAGTTGCCCCACAAGTCTCAACAACATTTAATTAAAGCAGAGATAATTATAACCGACTTTAGAACCAGCCTGGTCCCTCCATCCTGTCCCAGCCAGTTCATTTGGCAGACGGACACAATTTCAGTGCGCAAAAAAAAAGCTGCTGTCTCCGTGTAAGTATTTTGAATACTTTCCATGGTATCAGGCTGTCTGAAGAAACTGTTGAGACTACTGATCATGAGAGAAAGAGCACATAATAGAAAACCTGAGCTACACAAGAGGCAAATAGAAGGTAGTAACAGGAAAGGTCTAGGCTTTCACAACACATCAAGGGATTTATAACACTATTTCCCTCTGTTATTTTGTGAGAGATCATGGCAGTTTCTCTCTCTCTTAAAAAAAAAAAAAAACAAGCTCCAATATGAAAAAGCTTACATTATGAACTCAAAACCCCCTCCAGGTTTTAGATATCAGACATTACAAATATTAACTACCTGATACACATACTTCACTCTTTTGGAAAGTGTTTTCGAACTTCACAGAGTCATCCTGTTCTCTAAGGCCACTGAGATTGCTAATGGGAACTACTATGATAAGGTGAACAAAGGTGACAATTGTCTTTTAGGCTCAAAACACCCTGCTTTAATTTGAGTGGTTTTTAAGTATACTCTGCTCAGTAGCAAGACTTCAAATTTCAAGTTCGTACTAGCAATGAAACAGGTCAAAACAAAGTATGTCCACAGTCGATCTACAGAAAAAACACTATGTCAAGAGGAAATGGTTTTGTTCCCTTCGGGCTTTATTACTTTTCTCAACACATTTCTGTTAGTCAAAAGTATATTTAATACAAAATCGAAATTAGTGTTCAGAAGTCTGAAATGAAGCCACGTCAGGAAAGCCAATCACTGCCAATTGGAAAGATCTAGTAAAAATTAGTTTGAACACTCCAATTCTTCCAATTTCTGCTGTGAGTAATGCCCAGCAACCAAAACATGCCCATACAAAATGAATCGGCTCCGACTGAAATTTCATTTTTGACCCGATTACATTCCTCCTCCCAAAATAACCTCTCATTAAAGAACTAAAAAGGCTGCAGTCAAGAACCAGCCAACATAATCAGAATCTTTAGTGAGTTAGCACAGCCCCCTCCACACGCAGAAACTCTCACTTCCATCACAAGAACTGCAAAGCTGTCTGTGCTAAGTTAACATCTGAACAAGTTTCAAGATAGGATTTCTACATAAATTAGGACTGCATCCAGACCCGAGGCAGAAAACTAGGACTCCTGAGAAAAGGAAGAGATAATGCATCCTACGAAAATGGGCAGCAGCTCTTAAATGGCTCTAACAGCCCTCCAGAGAGGAGCCTGAGCCTCCTGGCCTCTGACAAAGCAGCACAAAGTGCCTCAGTGGGACACAGTGGGGAAGAAGCGGCAGGAAAAACTCCACGAGTTCCTAGTGGTGAAAATAAAGGAATTTGACAAACAGCACATTCAACATGTGACAGATCCCAAGAAGCAGTAAACAAGGCCAGGAGAGATGTGCCACTGGAATTTTGAACAAGACAGGCAACAGGAGTCCCAGAAAGGAACAGGTTGAGCAGATGAAGGTGCACAGGCCCCACAGCACATCCCTGACACACTCCTCTCTTCCACCCCAGACCAACCCCTAGACCTGCTGGCCTAGCTCACAGCTGCAAAAACAGCAGTAGCTGCCCAAATGTGGACCTGATACATTCGGGTCTGCTGGCTGCCTACAGATGGACTTGGCAGAGAACAGCAGCCCACACCCCATGGCAACACAAGGGTTAAATCCAAGAAAACGCAGGAATAAAGGCCATTTTCACTCCCTTCATCTTCCTCTTTCCCCCACGTACATCTTGTACCGAAAAATGGTTAGAGGTACAGGAAAGAAAACCTGATCTCAGTACACAGGAAGCACAAAAATGAAACCCAGGAAGATGAAGCACTGCTAGTACAATTACTGCATCTATCACACAGTGCAGAGTTAAACTTACCCGCTCGTTACTGTAATTTGGCAACTGATTCTAAATGCCTAAAAAAGGGCCCTGTAAAAAACCCACAATAAGTGGCATGAAACAAGGAAGAGAAGGAGGAGGAGGTGAACAAAAGAAAGTTATACCAAGGTAAGTTGGAGATGCACAATTTCACCTGAGAAGATCCACCCTCTTCTAGAAAAGACATGCAAGTTAAAATTTCAAGCAAAAAAACTCAGTGCAGGGAAGCAAATCCCCACTTTGTAACCAGGCTGTATGTGCTTGATGCTCCTGGACCTTGTTAAACACTATTGCTGCCAGCCAGACACTCCTGCAGTGAGGACCTGTATCGGTGCAGCGGGGATTTTAATTTGTGTAACAACTATTTGCAGGTTTAGAAGCACACTGCTAATGAAGACTCACTGGCGATCCAGAGCAAATATGTACTGAGGAGTGCAGGTAACTGGCTTTCTGCTGCTCACACCCTCTCTCATCTGTGTAATTCCACCAGATTTGTGAACTACAAACACTACATTATCTGCAAAAGACAGTCTTCCACGATGGAGGGTCCATTTACCCCACAATAACATCCCAAATGCTTCCAGTGGACAGAATCCCTTCTTAGTGTTGTCCTGGAATTAAGGCAGAAGCACAGCAGGGCTCCTCTCTCAGAAGAGCACCTGGTATTTTGAAAAGCAGCAAATTCAGCAAGTTCCAGATTCCCCCAACAGCTACTGAGGTATTCAATGGAGGCTCAGCTTATCTTAGTCCTGTCTCCCTTACCTAGGCACAGGCTCCATAGTGAGCGACAGGAAGACTGAATTTCCTTGTGGTCAGGAGGCAAGTTGTGCCTCATCTACATTAGAATACACACATTTTTGATGCATTTTTGAGACACAGCTGACAAGAGCTCAGCACTGCCAAGGTCACACGCTGGCCACTGCTGGGAAGAGAACTCCAAGAACAAGATGCTCCGCACTTCCTTGCGTGGAGCATCCCAGATCGCCTGTGTTTTACCAACACACAAAGACCATATGTCCTGCCAAATAATTTTAGGCTCACCACACACTAAAGAAATCAATTCAGGAAGCTGGATGGTATTTCTTTTCTGCTCACACAGAGTGACAGACCGTCACAGTACATAAATTTTCTGGTACTTTGTCTCAGATCCTTGCTGGCGAAGCGTTCGCCGGTACAGGGAGCCAGGAACTTGACTTGGATTTTAATTCAGTGCTTATGGTTCTGCAAAACTACTTCAGCACCCACCAGCTTCGTGCAATGGCTGCAATACCAAAAAGGCAAATAGGACTGTGTAGAGAGAACCAGCACCTGCATTTAAATTCCGTGGGCACTTACCCTGCCTTTCAGCTTTTGTTTAGTGCCCTCCATGCATTCCTGGTAGTTACGACTCTCCTTTGGCTGGTCATCAGGAATTAACTGTGCCACAGAAACTCACTGAGAGCCCTAAGGCTGAAAAAAATAGCAAACTGAAGGCACCATGGTCTTTCTGGTAGCTGGGTTCAAGCACCAGTTTTGAGGCTGATCTCTAAGGTCACCACTTTCAAGGCTTTGCTCCACCTTCTCCGCGGAACACACACGGATTGCAAGTGAATTGCTTCACATTCTCAAAGAGGAAAATAAGAAGCAGCCCCTATCTGAAAGGACCACTTGACAGGGATGCAAAAATACCAATATCCTTCCCAGGGTCATTTGATCTGACACTCAGATAGATCAGTGTTGCCCTGTGCTGGAATTCACTCACAGCACGTGAGGCTCCAAGAGCGGAGCAGGACTGGAACACACGTCTCACCCAATATAAAATTGCAGTGTGCAGCTAAAGGAGATTTCCATAAGTCACTAACCCAGCCGTCCCCAACCTTTGACACGAAAGCTTCTCCATCACCTTTCACTTCTGTTCATCATGACCACCAATTTCTTGTCCCCCATCCCTCTCCTACGTTTTTTTTTTGTTGTTTTTGCACAGGAACATAAGGGATGAGCAGGGAAGGCCAGAACCTACATTCTTTGGATCTCCCCTGCCCCTTGCCACATCTCATAAGGGCTCATTTCCCACCAGGGACCCACCCGGCTCTCCAGTCCCCAGTGCAGAATCACCAAACCCCAACTCTTCTCCAGCATCTGCCAGGATCTTTTCTTTTTGAGTTCCTTTCAGCAACATCGATTTTTACAACTCCTGCTTGGCAACAGAAAGCTTCTTCCAAAGTTTTGCAGCTCTCCATTCTGCATGTTAAATCCTTAACTTGGTGTCCTCTCCACAGCAGGCACAGACAGCAGTTCACTCCCTTCTGCTCCTGCAGCAGGCTTTCAGGTGTTCTCTACATAGAACCATCTTGATTCTTTAAACCTTCCCTTTATTAATATTTTCTAGACATCTCTGTGATTTTTTTTTTCCCCCCACTCAGTTTTTCTTACAACTTCGTCTACAGGAAAAGGTGCCTTCAGCTGCATGCCACAGTCCAGCTCGTGCCAAGGAGAACCATTTAGCAGGGGGCTGTGTGCATTCCTACCTAGGGTGCTTGGTTTTTTTCTTTTGAGGTCAGAGAAGAAGGGAAGGGTTTGGGGTTCTTGGGGGGTTTTCTGCAGTCACCTAAGACTGACTCACATTCAAGTTTCAAACCGCTAAGTGGAAGCACTACATTATTGGTTATTATCAAAACAGGTATTTGATAGGAATACAAGAAAGCCTAGAGCTTTTTTTCCCCTCTAGAAGTTTTGCCAACTTTACTGTGTTAATGAATAGCATTAAAGAAAAGCCCCCACAGTAAACAGAGGCACAAATGAATGCAGGCAGTGGTATCACCAAAAATTGAGGCTGTTGTGATTAATGTTATTCAAAGGGAGGGTTCAAGATTACCAGCAGACTCCTCTGTTCCAGACTAACCTGCAATCCCACTAGAAATGATGGTGCCAACCTTTTTTTTCCAGTGTTGGTATTTGTGGATGCTGAAATGCTGTTAGCAGGGAAATTTTCTCTTCTTGCATTCATTCTGTGAGAACTTTTCCTTTGCTGTGTAAGCTATGTAAACGATAGATAGGGTTTTTGTAAATAGCATTCATATCTGGTCTCTTCTGACCTTGTGTACATTATATTAGGAAAAAACATTTCTAAGTGGGTGTCTGAGACTTTGACCAATCACCCTAGGAGAAGTGTGAACACTGTTCAATTGCTTTATGGAACTAGAATATATAAATGGTATTGTAAATTTAATAAATAATTCATTCCGCACTCTGACTCCTGCCTCGCTGCATCTCTGAACCCCTGCTTGGAAGCCCACAGGTATTCCTGCTGCACTGGGGAAGAGCAAGGAGTCGACTAGACAGGAGGTAAGCAGCCAGTTTTATCTGCTCAGTGACAAAATGCTCCTACCCAGGAGTACTCCACCATTCCACACATTGCATCAGGCAGAAACCTAAAAACTGAAGAACATGGCTTTTTTTCCTCTGTAGGCATCCAGGACAGTTAATGCTGGTCAACAAGAAAGGACAAGCCTGCGAGAGGAATGGGGGGAGGAAAAAAAAACAAAGGGAGCAAAATTGTAAGTTGGTTATTTTAGGTCACCCAGTAAAACCAAGGCATCTGTGTAATGCTGCAAGGTTCATATTTAGAACTAAATTAATGAGGTTCAGAAAGGCAGCTTACAAACGCCACAGTATGCTTCAGACCATTCTTAATGCTTTTTGGCCTGAACCTATCACTTTAAAAGCCAGCAATTTTTTTTTTTTTACCAAGCCCACCCCTCCCACATACCTCCCTGCCACAGGGCAGTGATACAACAGACATTTCTCTCCAAATTAAATCCACATCTTCTTGAAGGAGGAGGGTCAGGAGAATGAGGGCACTACACTTTAAAAAAGGGCATTAAAAAATAATTATGCTAAACCATGTATCAGTGCAAATTAAAGAGAGACAGTAAAATGCCTGCTTTCAGCTTGCTTAAATATTCAATTAAAAAAGCCATCTAGGCAAAATTTTATTAAATCAACTGAGGAAATGCCTGTTACACCAATCTGAAACCACATTCTTTTGGATGGTCTTTCACTGCGAAGGAAGTCTTCACTCTGCCATTATCAACCCAATCGTGTTCTCAAAGGATGTGCCCTCCTTCACAGCAGCAGTGGTGAGAAGAGCAACCAGTGCTAGTTCCAAACACAATGCCAAGTGCAGTAAAGCTTCTGCTGGCCTCCCTTGTACAAGAACACATCCTCCTCCTCTTGGCCCAGTGAGCCAAGTTACCCACAGATAACCCTTCACAGCAGTTCACAGCTTCCTTTGGGATCCAACAAGACAGGTTTAGAATTGGTGTCGGAAGAGTTAGTGTAAATGGATGTAAAACACAGCCTTTCCACCCGTAATGCCTTGAAGGAAAACCAAAGGTTCAACCTCCAGACCAGACCTACCATTTGGGTGCTTGACAAACACTGAGATCACCGCTCTTGTAGAAAATGTTTAGGATTTAGGACATTAAAAAATTGATGAAATACAAACAGTGCAAGAAAAAAGAAAGGTAAGAAAGGATTATACCACTTTCTTTTGCTGCAGAGAAATGTAGACGCTCATTACCTGAACGAAGTAAGGCTCATAGTGGGTTGCATATAGCAGGTCCTGTTATTTCCAAGGTGAACACTGTCTACCTGTTTTTTACTATGAAGTATGACTGAGGTGATGCTGTGAACACCACAAGACTCATCACCACCACTTGGGTCAGCTCTTGTTCTCCAGCACAACATTGCTTCTGAAAAGCCAACTCCAGCAGTGCACTGGAATACACCAGAAAAAACCTATGGCACACAGACAAAAATTAAACTTTTCCTTATTGGAAAGTTGTTGGCAAAAGTTTCAAAGTTTAAAAAAACAGAGAAGTACCATCAAGAGGGCTTTGGTACAGGCACAGCGGCACCCAGGAGAGCTTGCCAGCAGTATACACCTAACAGCATAAAGATACATATTTAATGGACATGTCTTCATTCTTACACTCTAAGCTCCAAAAACCTTTACCATTAGTTATGGTCCTCAATTCGCAGCCACAGCTCCAGCTGCAACAAACAAGCTGAAGCAATGCCTCTTTTAACCAAAGCTTTCAAAGGCGAGGCTGAATGCCTTTTCTCGGGGCTGAGCAGGACCCAGGCAGCAAACCAGCACATCTGTACCAGGTCAGAGCCAAGGTCCATCCCATCCTACGACACAGCCCTGGCAGCAGACAGCAAAAGATGGCCAGGGAAGAGCAGAGGACCAGGGCAAGCACACTGTGACCCTGCTGCTGCTGCCTAACATCCCAGGGATCTGCAGCCAAGGCACTTCTCTGCTGCTGCCTTCTAAGTTCAGCTTAAGGCACCGCTGCTGTTAGGCAATGAATGCAAACTCAGTCCTTTCAGAGCAGGCAGAGGGAGAGGGCTCACTGAACGTTTTCTAATGAATATTTGGGCAGGAAAGCTTGAAAAGAATCCAGCAGTGTTTGGCAGCAATGGGTCTTGTACCATCACAGAAGACGCTGGGGAAAAATGCAGCTGGAGTGTTAAGCCAGCCAGTTCAGCTTCCATCAACAGAAACAACTCAACTCGAGACAATGAAAAGCAAACTGAGTTACTCAAAATACATCCTATTTCAGATTAAGCCATCTCAACTCCTAAAAGATCATACAAACAACATCCTTGCCACAGTGCTAGCTAAATATGATATACATCTGTTTTCAAGTAGCTGTCCTCTCCACAAATAAGAGCAATACCACAGGCAAATTCAACATGAAAACCATTTACAAGTTTCAGATGAGTTAGTTATGAGAAGAGACTGCAAAAAGGCATGGCCCCGTCCCCTTGCCATGGGGTGGCCAGGAAAGCAAACGACAAGATAAAAACCTCAAAACACAAAAGTCCAAAAGCCACCTCAATCCCATGAACCCAGTGATATTTCACTGGAAATGGAGATCAAGAAGAATCTGCATCTGGCCCAAAGTCCCACTGCAACTTATACTTTCAGCCAAATGTACTTTGCAAGCAAAGCAAGTTAAAAAACAAAACCAAAAAAAAATCCCTCAAATAGAGAAGAGACTCCTGTGCTCCCTAGGAAGAGAGGGGCTCCACTCCTCTGTACTATGAGTAACCACAGGAAGCTGTCTGACGAACCAGAGATGCCACCTCTGCTGTGACACCAGAAGGAAAAAACACTGCTCAGGGGGTGATTTGGGTCACAGCCTCTTCACTGACCTCAGGAAACAAAAACCTTTATTTCCCTTTGGCTTCAGCCCTCTTATAACTCAAGCCTGGCTAGCTACATGGTTAATAACCCAAGGGCCATCAGCATCAGAGAGATGCAAGAGGAGAAAATTCAGCTCAGACACACTGGTAAGGAAATCAAGACTTCAGAAAGGTATTTGGAGCAAGGGGCCACAGAAAAGAAGACATTGTGCAGCATAACCTTGGGTCAATCAATCACAGCTGCAACTGGGAGACGAGCTCTTGCATTAGGCATTAAAGATGTGTCAAACCTAGAGCTGCACATCTCTGCTCAGCCG
Organism: Callaeas wilsoni; assembly: GCA_013398955.1. Lineage (NCBI taxonomy): Eukaryota > Metazoa > Chordata > Aves > Passeriformes > Callaeidae > Callaeas > Callaeas wilsoni. The sequence continues at coordinate 99,158 of VWPU01007082.1, forward strand.
GGAGAACAACATTCACACCGAAACCTGCTGGAAGGTTACCTCCCTTTATCAAATAAACTGATTATGGTTGTGTTGTTTGGCAGTATGTCAGCTGTTATCAAAACTTGGGTGCATAAGCAGTCTAGCCCATATCACTACCAGGAACATGAAAGCTGACCTAGCAAGGGAAGACTGAAAACTGGTAACACTAAAGCGTGATATGAATTATGTCAAGAGGAAAGACAGGCTGCTTTTGAACCAGCATGTAAATCACACATTTCCTCCATCGTGTTCCCCTGAAAAGACCAAATCTGCATTTGAAGTACCGACAACTTTGAATCTCCAGGGGGAAAAAAAAAAAGCATTCTTTGTGCAGAGTCAAGCTTCGGCAAATCTTGCAGCAGTAATTACAGACACTGCCTCCCCAAGCCATCTGCTGTGGCATTTATAACTCCTGGAAGGGCAGCAGGCAGAGCTGGCGGAGGAGAAGAGGCGACACAAGTATCACAGCAGCCAAAGCCAGGCTGCACGGGAAAGCTGCGACACCAGGTCTGACCCAAACAGGAACTTCTGTCCTGGTTATCCAGACCTCCTCCAGCAGGCAGATACAGCCGGCGCTCATGCAGCACAGCGAAGAGTGGGATCTGCCTCCTTTTCAGATCGAAGGGAATTAGGAGACCACCCGCAAGTCGAACTAAGGCCAGGCTGGCAAGGCCCCAGTGGGAAGCGTCTGACCAGTAACTCATCCCACGAACGAGCAACCACGTGCTCTGCAGTCAGTGTGAGCAACCCAATTCCACATTCGGATGGACACTCCGGATCCCAGCGCAGCCGGCAGCTCCACGCACCTCTCCTCCAAGAAGCAATGCCAGCGACATGGTCAGAATAACTTAGAACGAGCTAAATCTATCCTTTATCAGGACACGTAGGTTCCACCCTGTGCCGGTTTGGACACAAATCCAGGAGGAAACAACCCAAGAGGGGTGCCTCGCTCTCTCTCTCCTGCCGGCCAGGCAAGCAGGCCCCGGCAGCACCTCCCTCATGGGTTTGGGAAAATAATTTCTCGAGTGAAAGTGAAAAAAACTATTTATTTAACAAACAGAGTCCCCTGCTGTCACAGGGCAAAAAGAAGAAATATCAAAACCCCCTCCCCTGTCCCTTAAAACTATGGATTTTAGAGTTCTTTCTGTAGGTACGCTGGGTTGGGCCGGGCCAGGCAGGGTCCGACGATCCCCCTTGGAGGGTCCCGCCGAGCAGGTCCGGAGATGGGAGCTGGTCTCAGATGAAAAGCAAGCCAAAAACAGTCCAAAAAGGAACAGAAGCCGCTGAGGCAGATCACAGTCCCTTCTCCGCTGAAAGACGAAGAGACCAGAGAGCAAAAGTCCTCTAACCAACAAATGTTGTCAGAATCGGGAGGGAAAAGAATGCAAACATTCTAGTTACAAGGTCAAGTGAGCCGCGTTGAAGAGTTCTCTCGGCTTCTCCCTCCCCCCTTTGCAATTTAAAGGTACACTAGAGATCAAGCAGGCGATGGGGAATACAGTATGGTCATAGAATCACCCCAAGACACACCCTGACCTACACACCTTCATGCTGATGACCACGGCATCCGCAGAGCGTTTTCATCAGCACAGATGCAGCCAGAAGAGGCAGCAGGACAGGCTCACCCACCCCTTGCTCACACAAGCAGGAGCTCCAGCAGCAGGCACGCTGGGCATGCTGCAAATCCCACTTTCTCACTCCAGCTGGAGACAATGCCGATTAATTGTTTTGCCATCCATACAAAATTACTACAATACTCACTTCATAGGGTTGTCACAAGGATTATTTAACATCTCTGAAGAGCTTTGAAGAAGAAATAGTCGCTATTGTTCTCTGTACCATAGAATTGGGAGCTATCTCACATGAATTTTGCATGACTGTGCATGTGTGACAGTCGCAGCACCAATAGATTATTTTTCTTCACCAAAAAAACCAGCGCCTCACAGTAGCTCATTTACTTTGGGCAACATTTTAGTCAGAAATGTATTTTGTTTTGCTTGTTAATATAGCCTAAATAGAGATCAACTTTGACTATTTAATTAATAGATTCAGGTGCTGTTTCTAGTCTCTCTTAATTAAGGGAAACACTGCGTATTTTTACAAAGAACTCAGTTTAGGCTGTCAGGGCTTCTAGTGAGCACACTATAATTTCCTAAGCAATGCTAACACACAAGAACAACAAGAGGAGAAAAAAAAGAACTAAAAATGTCACTGAAATCTCATTTTGTTTACAGCAAATGAGAAAGTCTGCATGGAGAAGAGCTGCTACACACAGAAAGAGTCCAATGCCATACTGCTTACGCCTGACCATTAAATAGCTCTTAGCATTGATGCAGAACATTGTAGCAATTAAATAGTTTTTTTTCCCCTGAATACACAGGAGCTGTTGGATTCTAAACGTTCTGCAATACGCTTGGATCCACCTCATTGGTATGGAAAACTTCTGCTATTTCAGTCCAAATGTATAAGGAATCCATATGCCTTTTCTTTCTCATAAAAGCATTTCCTTTTTTTTTTTCCTGACCAGTCTCAAACTCCATCACACAATTAGGCAACAAGGTTGCAACCCAGGGCAAAGCCGATTTGGCAGAGAAAACTACCAGTTCCACTACACCAAGCTTCAAGTGATCTTTAAACTCTTTGGGACACAAACCACATCTTTTGTTTGGAAAGCAAACACCACATTATTGATAGTACTGCAAGATAAATGACAGTATTAAGACTAGTCAGCACACTAGCTTTCATTCCCCATGCAAAAGGGAACAGAAAGCTCGTTCTCTTTATTTCATCCTGGCTCTCTACAGAGGAACTGGCACCTATGGGTGTACAAAAAACTGCAGTAGCAAGCCTCACAGAGCCTAAGTCCCAAGTTCCCCAATTCCCAGGGGAGGCACAAGCCCAAAATTCCACACTTGCTCTTCCTAAAGTTGCATGCCTTAGAATAGCCACAAGGGCTGGAGGGAAAGAAAAAACTTTAAAAAAAAAAAACCAAAAAAAAGAGACAGGAAAAAGCAACAGGAGCAAACGGGCTGTTTTACCAACAGCTAGGAGATGTACTACCAATTTCTGCTTTCCTCAGGTTTGTCTCATAAGGATCAACAACTTTGGAAAGTTCAAGGTGCAAGACAACACTGGCCCCTCACAAAACAGGCAGGAAACAGAAAGGACACTGATTGTCTCCTCTGCCCATCAGTCTAGTGGGAAGTATCCTCATGTAGCCTGAGCTGTGCTTTATTTTGATACCTTCCAGGGAAAAGGCCAGGAAAGCTTTACCATAACTGCCACCCAGCACTTCCCCGGTCACTGCGCTGTCCTCCTAAAACTGTCTGGGTTTTACCTGAGTTACAGAGAGAACTTGAGTTTACATGCAAAGAAGAGCCCCTGAGGCTCTCGGTTCTTTCTTAGAACACTGAATACTCATTTGGACAAGGACAAGAACCCAAGTCTCCTGCTTCCCAAGACAGATGTCCCACCCAGCACAGTTATGCTGGTTAGACAGCTACAGGTACATGCACTGCAGAAGGAGGAGCTGCTGCGAAGGACTGGATCCAAAGGCAGCACTTGTAGATTGGTTTTTATAAAACAGACAAACATTTCTTTCATCTTTGCTATGACTTGTGTGTAACACGTCTAAGTGTTCATCTTCTCATCACTGTCATGTCTTGCATACTCCTAAATGTGTCCACGCTCACAGGCACAAGGAAATGTTACGGGTAAATCATAAGTATATACTGATTTTGGAAGCATCAACAAAAATACATAAGCAAGGATTCGCTTCCTTTTTAACCATTTGAAATTTGGACCCCTGCACTTAATAAACCAAGTTGGATACACCAGCAAATTAAACACGTCCTAGATTATCTCGATTTTGCCTACAGGTGCCTATGTCCTAGTGATAATCAGTCCCCAACTTAGGTGCTGACTCATGCCTGGAATCCTACCAGGATCATGCATCAGATGGCAAACTGATTTTCATGCAACACATTTAAGAGTATCTTCATCAAGCACGCAGCAGAGGCCTGGGGATTAGTGTTCCTTTTTCTTATTTTATCTTGGTTAATATCATGGGTAAATAAGATAACGCCTTCAAATATCTCTCTATTCCCTTCGTTTTGGTGAAAAAAAATGTTATCAATTACTTTTTAAGAGCTACCCACAAGCAAAAGCTCCCTGGCCCTAATGTGGAATGCAAGCATAGACAGAGAATACTTATTACTGATGGCCCTGCACCAAAAAGGTCGTAGAACAGTCTGAGAAACAACGAAATCTCAGGTTCTCTTTGGGTTTTGTCATTTCTTTTGTTCTTTATCTCCCACCACTCCGGGTACCAATTGGCAAGTCACCCGGTCTTTGTTCAGGCACCAAGTACAACCAGGCTACACATGCACTAACCAAGTATGAACACTAAAGAAACCCACTGAAAGACCAGGACATTTTTAGCCACTGCAGATGATAATTAAGTTTCTTTGTTAGTACACTGGCCATTCCTATCGAGGATAATGTCCTCGTAAGCCATAACAGCAAGACTGAATGCAACCTTTCTTGTTGGTTTTTTCTTAATTTGCATAGAGTGTAGAAGCAGCCTCCCAAAATTTATGGCTATCATAAATCTAGAATAGGTGAACTCATTACAGTTAACAGCAATACTTTATTCACACTGGTACCCCACAAAATGTAAGCCTCAAATCCAATCATTCTGTAATAGTTTTGTAAATAAACAAAACACCATTAAGGGTTTGAAAACAATGCATCTTTCTGCTAACAGAGGCAGAAAGGGGAAAAAAAATTGAAGCCAGCACAGGACTATGCAATAATTTCATTTTATAAGAAGATTAACACAGAGCAGAAAGCTTTAGCTCTGGCTGGGAAAAGAACATATACTTTGTGCTAGTAGAGTTCCCTGTAATTGTAAGGGGAATTTTGTCCCGTTTGTTAATGCACCTCTTCAGAGATAAAAGAAACCACAAGGGGAAGAGGAAATAACATTCTTTTTTTCTGTCCAGCATTACCTCAACTAAAGCCCATTCTGATTTCAGCCCTTGTCAGGCACAACTTGAGCACTCTCAGCAGAGCTATCTGCAATGCATTGTTAAACTGCACTACAAAGTTTTGATAAGTGGTCCTGCCATTTTAATCACGCTCAGCGGGGACAATCTGGTCAGGTGTTTTTCCTGTGCTTGTTGAATTCCAGCTATATTTGGAGACCAACTGTTCTCTGTCCTGCTTTCTCCAATTAACTGTGTGTATAAGGGTGGAGAGGTGAAGGTGGGAATTAGGAGAGAAAGAGATAACGAGACTTTCTTAAGAGTACATAAAAATGCTCTTATAAAAGGCTGAAAAACATACTGAAAGTAATGAGCACAATTTTAGTCATGAAGGCTCAGTAGCAATAGATGTGAAAGGGAAGAAGACTAGAATACACAGAAGGGAACCAAAAGTCAGGGCTCCTGTGAAACTTACAGAAAACATTAGAACACTTACGTTTAAAATCCAAGGGTCAGAACTGTTCGCGGCCCAAGGAGCTCTGTAACAGCCCAATGCTCAACTACAGCTCCATTTAACTTCATCCTCTCCTACACAGCTGCAGTCGTGCAAGAAAAAGAATGGAAACTGTACAAGTTCTAATGCTTGTAGAATCAAACTCGGAAAAAAACCCACATATATCTATCTGAGATTACACTGAACTTCACCCAAACGACCTGTGGTTGAAGCAGAGTCTCGAGTGAAGAGCGTCACCACAAAAGAAACAGTGCCAAGACAAGTGGAGAGCTTTACCACTCTGCTCCCAAACATGCTCGTCACATCAGCAATTCACCGACAGCAAACATGCCATCTTGGACTTCAGCCTATTTCCCTCAGAGCAGGAGAGGGGGAAAGGCCATGAAGTTTATTTTGGACTTGAAATTAATGAGTAAGACAACATGATAAGATAATGAGATTATTACTGCTTTGAAGAATGAGCAGCAAGATTCCTGGAAACTCTGACACTTTCCTTTCTCATACCACACAGGCTTTCTGCCTAATCAATGAGGAAATATGAAGATTCAAAGAGGAAAAAATATTGGAGAGGAAGAACATACAAGTGTGGCATCAAACAAATAACAATCTCAACACGGAGAATTCAGTGTATTAAAAGCTGTAAGAGGATAATCAGCGTGCTTATTTATTTAGATGTCTACACATTAGGCTAGCACCTTAATAAATCCATCAGCATCCTCTGAACAGAATCCAGGCACAACAGCATCCCATTTGGTTGCCTCTCTCAGATCAATAGGGTTTGCTCTTCTCCATTTTGCACTCGCAAGCCGTGCACTCAGGTACAGCCCGGCTCTTCCAAAACGGGCTTTCCTTCTTTCTTTTTTTTTTTTGTTTTAAACCGCTCTCCCACTTTCTGCCCATCCATCCGTCCGTCCGTCCGTCCATCCATCCATCCTCCCCTCGCGCTCGGCGGGGAGCCCAGCCGCCCTCCTCCCGGCAGCGAGCCGCCAGCCTGCGCCTCCCGGGACGGCGTCCATCTCAGCCGGGATGGGCAGGATGCGTTCCAGCCTGGACCATTGTGCCCTTCCCCGCACCGCCGCCGTCCCCCCGCCCCGGGTACCGCCCGCCGGCGCACAAAGCGCTGCCCCCGCCGGCGGCACCGGCACCGCCGGACCGAGCCGGGCTGGGCCCGGTGCGGCTCCTCCCGAGCCGCCG
>VWPU01007083.1:0-76640 GCA_013398955.1 Callaeas wilsoni
CGGGCGCAAGGGCTGCCGGGCCGGGCCGTTGTTTTGGTTGTCGCGGCACCGCCTCAACCCGGCCCCGGCCCCGCCTCCGGGGCTCGCGGCCACGCCCCCGATCGCTGTCTCGGCGTGCCGCGCTGTGGGCTGCGCGGCGGCGGCGGCGTCGCCCGGCCGCGATCGATGATTGGGCGCTCGGCTGTGCGCGGGGAGGAGCCGCCCCTGCACGCGCCCCTTCAGGCGGTGCGGGAGCCGCCATTGCTCGGGTGTGATCCTGCTGCTGCTCCCGCACCTCACAAATGCTCCGTTCCTCCTCAGCCGCTCACCGTGCGATGGATGAGTCACTGGCGGGGGTGATTCCTGCGCCCGAGCTGCCTGACGCCTCGTGGCGAGGGTGGTTGGGCCGCTGCCCTCCTCCTCCGCAGTGTAACACGCGGTCAGGTGATGTTCTGTAGCCAAAACTGCCAGGGAGAGCCTGGCTGGATGTTAAGCTGTTGGAAATGAGTGGAAATGCACAAGGGAAAAGGCTGAAGGAGGATGCTGCCGCCGAGAGTGTTTAGTTTTCTAAAGAAACCCGATTTTTCTAGACGAGACTGCTGAAGTGTCACCTCACATGTAGTGGCACAACACCTGTGAGCAAATAATCTCGCCAAAAGTAAGAAGTGGTACAAACTGAAGTTTACTGGCTTTAGTTCCCCTTCACCTGTCATACTTGGAAAAAGCCTTTCCCCACGTGTTGTATCTGGAAATTCACACTTGGCAGGAGCATAATGTTACTGGGGGAATAATGTAAAAGGCAGATTGTTTTTCAAGTTTTCACTTTGTTTAATGAATTCCGTAGAATTTTCAAAAGCAGTGAATTCAGAGGTTACTTGGAACAATGCGTATTCTCAGATCGTCTTGGTTTTCTTTCTAGTGGTAAAATTTGGCTTGCACCACATTTCTCCATGCAGAGAATAATGCAAGAAACCTGGGGTGCTTTCTAGGAATATAATACTAAAATAGTAAGTGAAATCACGAGCCATAACTTCCCCAGCTACCACCGAGTACAACTGCTTATTAGGGCCCTATTCACATTGCTTAACCCTGTAGAAACAGCCCTGCTGTCTTCTTTCAGCACCTAGGGGCCCAACTGGAAAAACAAGACTTGAAATTTCAAAAAACGCTGTTTTCTGGGCTGCAGCTGAAATCTCCTTTACGCATCTGAACGTGGCCATCCAAACCATCCAATTCTTCTTAGAGCTGGCTGTCAGATACGTCTCGAACTGAAGGGCAGCCGTCCTCTGGTTTCAACATGTCAATAAATTCCTCAGTGGAAAGGAGAGGCTTGTGCTGAAGGTGATGAAATGTAACAGAGCTGCTGAGCTGGAACACCACAAGCTGAACAAGGGGAGAGCTGATGCTCGTTACAATCAGCTTGGTGTAAGTTATCAGCTCCTCAATGACAAGCACTAAAACAAGTGATTTCCTGAGAAGCTGCACCCTTTGCCACTGCCCTTTTTGAAGGAGTGCTTATATGCAGTCATCATCAAATGGGGACACATCCTGGATAAACCCAGAAGAATGGGTTGCTGCAGCCAAGGGGGCTGAGAATGGAACTGGCAGAGAAGTAGAAGGGAGAACATGTGAGGAGCACTGTGCCTGTCAGAAATTCTTTGCTCTCTCCTGAAGAAGGTTGAATTTGAAGTTTGTCATGCTGCTGCCTCAACATCATTACCATTTTCCTTTGGCCATGGATGTCCTACTCTGTTTCATTCTTCAGAGTTATCCCTGTCGCAGCCACCTCCTGTTATCCCACTGGCTCTATGGCATCTTAGTCCATGCTCTTTTGGGAGGGTGGAGGAGGCTTCCCTAGTATGAGGAATGTCCACGGCTGCAGTTGTGGTGCTGCCAGCAGAACCACCTTTCTGTAGCTTGCACAAGCTGAAGCGATTGTGTGACATAAAGTGCTTCAGTTTCTCAGGAGATGACTAAAGTCATTATTAGGTAACCAGCTACACCAGTTACAAGTGAGCATTTTTGCTGCCATTCTGTGAATTTTTCCTTTGAACTTTATGAGTCATGCTATAATGTAAGGTTTAGACACATTTTCCACACAGCAGGAAAACCTCCTCGGAAACAATTAGGTTGAAAGGCTAAAACATTTTCCTCAGCTTTCAAGTCTGGCAAATTTCAAATGACTCAACATCACCATTACTTTTTCCCTCACGCATCATTGTAGAAGAAAGGGCTGTTATTTGATGAGTTACAGGTTTTCTCCACCATTTTAATTTTGTCTCAGTCTGCAGGCAGGAGACTTTCAATGGCCATATATGAAGTTGACCTCTGGCTGGGAAAGGCACTTGTCAAAATAGTACAGGAAACCTGTGTGCTTAGAGGCTTGAAAAAATTGTTGTGTGCAGAAGAATTTTCACTTTCAGCATAGTTCATTCTTATCAGAAATAAAGAATTATTTTTAAGTCTAATTCATTAAGGTAATACAGTGTGGTGACTAAAGAAAGCTCTTTGTCAGTAGCTTGGTTGTTGAAGACAATGTGGTATCTCTACTGAAAGTACTTTATTGAGGATGGTTCTTTCCCCCATGCTCAGTGTGAAACAAAAGCAATAGAACTTACTTCACCAAAGCTGTAAAACCCTACTGATAGCCCTAGTGGGTGCTCTTGAGGAATTTGAAATGTAAAGCTGTAGTCCTGTTGACCAAGTCCCATGGCAGAGGATAACTATAAAATGTAAAGGACTCTTTGGTTCAGTTACATACCTCATGGAGGTTTTTTTTCCCTGAAAGATGAGTGTGGTAATAAAGCTGTGAGCCAGTGTACCTTCTCTGTTATTTGTCTTCATGTTTTTGTCGCTACAAATAATGCATTTTATAATATGTATAAATAAATACGTGTGTGTATATATTAAATTACGATGCTCATATTTTAAATGTCAGGAGTCACACTGAAAGATGGGATAAAGTGTGGGACGAGAAGGAGATGGATGTGAAGGCTGGAGTGTCATCAGGACATGAAGTGCCAAAGTCTGAAGTGCCTTTTGAAGTGTGCCAGCAGAGAAGGAGATTCAAATCAAAGCCAGTGGAGAGAACCTTCTAAATTCTTGCAGCTTGCTGGTGGTCAGCCTTACGGCTAGAAGGTGTTTTAAATCCCTTTATGCTAGTGCTCTGTACAGTGGAACTCTGCGTTAACACCATCTCAGGTTGGCTGTCTACAGGTGACCCTTAAACAGTGTCTGGAGTTTGCTCATATGGCTCTTAACTTCTCTGTTTCTGGTTAAAATCTTGGTTGTATGGAGCAAAAGACCTTCCAGTAGTTTTCCTGGAGTTTGCCAGATTGCCTCAGACCCTTTTAGTGTTTTTTCTTGGATTTGCATATTTTTAACAATATCAAATTGCTGGGACTTGTGTGCTGAGCAAAAGTATTTGAAGTGGCACACCAAGGTGAGAGTTTGATATCTTTTCATTAGCAGACTAAAATCACATTTCTCTGGGTAGTAAAAAGAGGCTCATTTTTTTCCTAGGGAGATTACTGCATGTACCTCTTAGGAATCTGACAGGACTGCAGTTTGTGTGAACCCAGGGCAGGAGCTGCCTAGGCTGAGAGTGCCTCATGCTACTGTCAGCTCCCTGAAAGGAACTGAATGGTTGTAGAAGAGACTGGCGAGTGAGCCAAACAACGGGGAGAAAAGCAGAGAAGAAAGCTTAGAACAGACCTATGCAAATGATGGACTCAGCTCTGAGTCTGGGCAGCTTCTGGACAAATAATGCCTGCTGCATTCCTGTTCAGTGTGTCAGTATTTCGTACTCTTTCCATGTCTCTTGGGAACCAGCTTAAGTGCACCTCACAGTTCTTAGCTGTGAGGGCAGTGTGCAGGGCAGAGGCAGAACAAGGACACTGATTTTTGTTTTGCTAAATGGACTTTGGTAAAAATGAGCCTCACAGTCCTGGCTCAGGTGCTAGGATAGGGCAGTGGCAGGGATCAGCAACATTAACTCAATGGATCCAAATAGTGACAATGGTTTTTTCCATCAGCTCATCAGACAAATGCCTCCCAACATTGTTATCCATTGTTAACAGACTCTGTGTAGGCATTGCAGCTATGCTATTTATTCTGCAGCCTGGCACAGATTAATAGTTCTCTGGCAACCCTGCTCCAAGGCCTTGAAAGCCTTTATGAAGTGCATCAGTAGTAAAGCCACACTTAGGAAAAGCTGTGGTAACACAAAGCTTTTGCAAAGCAGCTGAAAAATCAGGGAGTGTCCCAGACATACTCACAGACACAACCTGTGGGGTAGGGGTGGCCGTTTCCTCCTGTGGATTCTGTTTGAAGATTCCACCAAGCAAGATTGATGGTTGCCTCATGAGTTCGGAAGTGGATAGCATTACTTTCTACAAGGAATGCAGGAAACCATGAACAGGAACTTACTGGAGTTTTTCTCATTCTGTTGGTATTTCCAATAGTTGTGGAGAGAGATCATCTGTTTTTATGTCATTTAGGAAACTCCTGTCTGTGTCATTTGCTATTTTATTTAAGCATTCCTGCCAATATATCTCTTCTATCAACCATATAAACTTTATATTCCTTTTCCCTCAGGAGGTGATTGTCCATGTGGAGTATCAGTGTGTAGGAAGGGTTCAAATCCTGAGGCTATTGAGTCCTTTTTGACTTGACATTGTTGAATGAGCTGCAGAAACCCTACCTGTTCTTGAGTCTACTGCAGAGTAACTAGAAAAAATGGCGCAAAGAAGGAACTGAAAAATCCAGTCCCAGTTCTGTGATAACAGCAGAGATATTTGTGAAACTAAAGTGCTCTTGCTGGACATCAGGTTGGGTAGACTCTATATTTGCTACCATGTTTGAGAACTGTTTGTCTTATGTTTGTTAACTAGTGAGGTTTCTAAATTTTTCAAAGTGAAAGAAATTATTCTGTGGGTTGTAGACTGGAGAATCTTGTACAGGACCAAGGCAAGACAACGACAAAATTCTTTTTCAGATATATTCTATTCTGAGGATGGTCACTTTAAGATAATGTGTTTTTATGACTGTGTTAAACCTGTACAAGACAATTATCGTGACTTTTTTTTCCCTACATCAGAAGCTTGCTGAGTTCTTAGGCAGTTTTCAGCTGTAATCTTTATTGTGATTTTTATTAAAAGTTTTTGCAGACTGTTCACAAAGGAGAAACCAGACATGGTATCTACAGTCTGGTAAGTAGAGTACTTCATTAGGGTGAGACAGGTACACAAACTGAAACAAAGGAGTTTTTAATCTTTTTCTCGACTTCAAGTACTTGAATGCACTTTAATCTCTGTGAAGACAAAAGAATTAAGAGAATTATTTACATTCAGAAATCGGCCTGCTCCCGTTACTGAAGATAAAAATCAGAGCAATTTGTCTGACATCTATTGTCTTCAGCAGTGCAATTGGCAGCGCTCATTCCGACTATCAGGCAGCTGACAAGTTCCTTCTGCTGAGCTCTGTCTGCTTCAGTCATCTGACCGACCTTGTACAATCGTTCCTAGCGTCTCAGAGGGGCTCAGGGATGAAACCAAGAGTATCAGCTTTGGAGTGCAAAAGTAAAGCTCGTTGGTGTGAGGAAGCACTATGAAATGATGCCACCTTTTATTCCCCTGGCAGTTCAGTTTGTTCTTTCAGCTTCTTACCGAACATACGTTCAAGATCCACACAAGAACTAATCAACTCCAAAGCACAGCAATGACCAAGATTTCTGTTTTCTGTTCCTCGGTGTGAATGAAATGCTATGGGAATGAGGTATCTCATCTGCATCAGTGTTTCTAGCAATCTTGCTAGATGAATACCTAGTAAATATCTATGTCCTTTAATGACAGAAAAAGCTGTCTTTCCAGTTTTACCTTGATTTTTAATTGACACTTATTAATCAGGATTCAAAGTGGCATGTTTGCAGGAAAAGTTAGGACACTTTTTGGAAAAGGTTTAAGGCATGTGACTTCAGCAGACTGTTGTGCATAACATAGCATTGTTACCTTAAACTATTTATTTTGAGTTGCTTAAAATAGAGAAGACCAAAAAGATATGGGAACTAGAGATGGACCAATTAATGGGTGCATTTTCAAAATTTGTCACAATGAAGATTATGTTTTCAGAATGTTTTTTCCCTGAGACTATTTTTTCTTGCATAGTGTCCTGGGATAACTTTGTAAGGATTCCTAAAAGAACCAATATCAGGGCAATATTGAAAATGCATTTTGTCTATCTTATAGTAGGAAATCTACCAAAGACCAGTTTTTTATGAGGTGCTGGGTAGAACATAGATTTGCAACCATTTAGAGTCTGACCTGACAATACTAATTTCAATACAGAGGTAATACTACCAAAGGATGGTGGGGTGGGGGGTTTTTTGGTGGAGAGGAGGGTTCGTGCTTGTTTTAAATGCATTTGTGTGTTTTCTAGCAGATTATGGAACAGATTGTCCAAGACAATATGGTACTTGTTAGAAATTCAGGAATGACTTTATAGACTCCAAATTACTGGGAAACTAGCAAGACCTGTTGCTACTTACTAATTAGCATGGTTTTATACATAGGCAGGTATCATGATCACAATCAGATGTGTTAGAAAAGGATGTGCCACTCCCCTCCATGGTAAGCCCAGCATAAAGTTACTATAGGTCCCTAATAAACAATTTTCTAGTGCAGCACTGGGAAGACTTAAAGTTGTGTTGAGAAACAGTATTGTTATTTCTAGGAAATTGAGCAGTAGCTGTCATTGGTAGTGAAAATCAAGATGAATACAAGAAATTTGAACAAAGAAACCTTACTTTTGTACTAGGAATGTGTCACAGAAAGAAACAAATTGTCTCAGCTTTTGTGAATCAGTGTTGTGTGGTTATGTCCCACCGTGGAGTGGCTCAGAGCCTGCTTTGCACTCAAGCACAGCACTGCAGGCTCATTCCAGGACACCGTTCTCTACTCCTTTGTCACCACCATGTAATTCTCGCACATGCTTTGAGTTTACCCTTGCATTCCATTCTCATGTAACCTCATTTAGTCAATCTCATGTAGCAGTGTCTGACCTACCTTATTTTATTAGACCAGCAGATTTAAGTGAAAAACTTTGGGAGTCCCAAATCCGGTGTATCCTAGGGAGGCTCTATGTATGAAAAGAAGGTGTTGTTATAGAGGAAGACAGACCCGCTCCTCCTTGACTGGGATTGCTTTGTCATGCTCATTCTGCAGGAGGTAGGACAGATGGTAAAATAAAACAGCTAAGACACGGGTGTGGGGAAAGGATAGAGTAGTGGAGCAGAACCATTCAGTCTCACCAACAGCTAGTGCCTGCCAAAGTGATATCCAAGGAATCAGAAATCTGTGCCTGCTCCCACAGTGATGGCTTTGTGCAATAAAATCATTCACTAAAGTTCTCTTGCCTATCCATCCTTGTCCAAATTTCATGGAGAGAAGTCATGGATACAGATTTTTTGCAACTCATGGCATACATAATTTATGAAAGCATTTGTATCATACATGTTGTTAACAGATCTGTGACAAAGGTGAAAAGATGCTAAAGACATGGTATTTTTTCCTGCTGTTTTGGCTGTCTTTGAGGCTTGAGGCTAATCCTGGCCTTAAAGTGAGGATTACTGAGAAGAGGCTAGACTATGGTATGTCTAACATTGCCAGAAGTTAATTTATCATAAATACTCTATGTACAGAATACTGTTTTTTAATAGAGGTGCAATGAAGGAACAAGCTTCTTAAATATTGAAATAGACTATATTCCTTTTGTCACCTCACACCAAGAACATTCTTGGTCTCTTCTGTCACTTATTTCCTTTTTTTTGTGTGCATCTCAGGTGTGAATTTATGCTTTATTGATGACTGCATGCTCCTACAGTCCAGTAGTTTCTACTTCATTCTTCATATCTATATACTTTCTTAGAACCAGGATTAGATGGTCATACAATTGCTCCTTTTTTTAAAGTGTCAAAAATCTGACTTAAAGTGCAATATTTAGCTGAAGATAATCAGACACAATTGGGGAAAAAAGCTTACAATTTTGAAACAGCCACGTAGCTGTACACCTTTACTCTCACTCCTACATTTGGCATGGGGCAGCACCTGCATGTGCTATTCTTAAAAAAAAAATTTAGTGACTGCCATAATTTTGCCCCTTAACAGAAATTTTCCACAATATATTTTCCATACTCTTTCTATTCTATTCATTTCCATATTCTTTCTATTCTATTCTATTCCGTACTCATTCTATTTCCACATCTCTTACCTAAGGCTTACTCCATGGAGGCTTACTCCTCCATACCTCCATGGGTGTGGAGGGCATGTCGTAGAATTTCAGTTGTTTACAGAATTAGTATTACTAATAAAGGTTAACAAGGCACAAATTCATGAAAGACTGGGTCATGCTACAGATTAATCATCATTCATGTACCAAACATGCTGACAGGTAAAGAATGGACTTGTGAGATGAAAAATAAAAGGATTTATGCCTTTGAGATGAAAGCAAGGATCAGGTCCACTTATTTAGCTGTCTGAGCATTGTTTTAAAGGCTTTTGAGGAGTTGAAAAGTGCAGGGCAAACATCAATCACCCAAAACAGTATTGATCTCCCTTGTTTCCTAGGGCTATCTGGTGCCTTTAGAAATGAGAATTCAACCTGGTGTTTCTTAGTGTGAGCACAGCAGTTCTTGTGACAACTTGTCCTTCCAAGTGCTGGATGAACAGACTAAGTTGGCACACCCCTGCATTAGTAGTAAGAGCAAATTAACAGTGCTCCTCCCAAAGATATAGGTCATATTTGAAGAGCTTGGTGTCTGACATATCCTTTCCCTTAATGTGAGATTTGAAGGCTGAGGCATTAGATCCTGCCTTCGTGCTTCTTGCCTGCTACAAGAACCTTGAGAGAAATGCCACCTGAGATCACTGGCTGCCTTCACTGACAGTCATAAGAGAGCTTTAAGTTGTTTCAGTGAGAGCTCATATTTTGCTTTGGAGATAGGAATTCCCAGGGGAATCATGACTTACTTCACCTTCATAAAAGATGCATTTTATAAAAAGATATTCCAGTGTTATCACAAATTTCAGTTCTTTGCTTTCTTATACTAAGGAGCCTGGTGATGAAAAAACCCCAGGTGTTTTGTATTCAGCAATTGTGAGGTCAAAAGCTAAAGACACTTGTGGTAAAAACATCTGAAAGCAGGACATCATTCAGTATTAAAGTTTTACTTATGTCAGTCAAAGATGAACAAAAGGAAGGAAGGCACGAGCAATTTGGAATTTAAAGATGCTCTGTTGATAATAGGGTCTGTATATATTATCAATGCACGAATAGCATTGAAACATGCAAGAAAGTAGAGATTCCTTAAAGCAGGAAAAAAGGTAAGGAAATAAGTCAGATATCTGCAGCAGGATAGAATGGTTAACGTGCAATGGCAAAGCATATGTACTGTGAAAGAAACAGAAAGAAAATATTTTAAAGGATTTTCTTTAAAACTCAAACAACTTCTGCATGCAAGCAACTATTCAGATACTTCTGCATTTGACATACCAGCACTTCAGATGCATATATCACACTTTTCCCATAAGTAACCACTCCACAGAGATGTTGTCTTGCTAATTCATAACTGGCTTTTTCATCCAGCAGATAGGAGGCAATCTGAGGTAAAGGTGATGATCAAGTGTTTCCCAAGGCCACCCACATTATGAGTAAAAGAGTTTCAGAAACATGACATGAGCTCTAGAATATGAAATACAACTCAGGGACAAAATGATCCTAACAGATTATCTTGATCTTAGATTAAATGGCTTATATGTGAGGCTAAGAGAAGTTATAAATAGGTATGTATGTAGTTGGAAGGAGATCTAGGTAAGGATTATAGAATCAGAGTGTTGCAAAAACTATGTTAATAATTATGATTAAATTACTCAGCAGTATATCTGGACCTTCAGATGCCTGAATCCAATCTGCAAGGCATGTGCTTTCCTATGTCCTCTTGTAGGCAGGAGGATTGGGATGGAGCTCCTGAAGCAAGCAGTACTGAAAGAGACTTTCCCAAGCTGGAGTGGGCAGGAGAGTTTTTCAGTTGTTATGGTCAGCTATGTTATTTCAAGGTAAGTAAAGCAAATAAATTTCAAAATTTTAGGATGAAACAGCTTTTTATTACCACACTGTAATAATTATGCAGCCACTGCTTTGTTCAGTGTAAAACTTTAGATCTGACTCTGCTTCTGATTTGTTCTAAAAGTACTTGTTTTGCTACACTCAGAGATGAGCTTTATAAAGCTTCTGAAGGAGTACCTTGGCTGGTTTTTTTCAGTTGGTTTGTACCAGAGTTTGAGGCAAGACAGGTATAAGCATGGCTATGATACAGCAGGGGAAAGGGGTGGGAAAGAGGGCAGAATTGGTGCTATTAACAGTCTGCTACCATGAAGGACCTGTAGCACTGAAAATAATCTGTTTGTATTTGGTGAAAAAAAGCCAAAAAAGGGATAAGGTGAAAATGTATGCAGGGGATGATGTATCTTGGCTGATGTGGCAGGAAGATGCTTTTTACAGAATATTTCTGGATGAATTTACGTGATAAATTAGCATTTTAACTGGATAGGGCTCCAGAACTGTTTACTGAAGAGGAAAATCTTTGTACCAGAGTTTTACAGTTTCCTATAAGTTCCTCAAACATGAAGACTAATATAAAAGCAGATCTTTCTACAGCCTTCAATACCACCTTCCAATAGGCTATAAACAAAAAACCAAGAGAACATGGAGCCAGATTCTTCCTAGGGTACACAGTGAAATGATGATGAGCAAAAGGCATAAGTCACATCAAGAAAAGTACCGAAGTTAGGAAAAAATTCTAGGGAGCACCAGAACAAGGGCTGGAAGTGCTGGGGAGTCTGCATTCTTGGATGAGTTCAAGACTCAAGTGGGCAGAGTCTCTGAGTTGTTTCAGCTTTGAGTAGGAGGTTGAACCAGAAAAATCTCCTGAGGTCCTATTTCAATCTAAATTATTGCATGATTTTCAAAACTCAAATTCATTCCCTCAACCATAGTTCTTGAAATTGGCAATCTTCCCAGTGTATAATCTGATTTTAGCTCACAGCAAATAAGATACCTAAAGGCAGTCTTACTGCCTGAGATGTTATTGGAAAGTTATGGTCATTTTAACAAAAAGTAGCTGGTTCCTTCTGCCCCAGGGAAAGCAGATTAAAGGCAATTGTTTCAGAGATCACTGCCAGATAGCAGGGAACAATGAGGAATGTATACTGCATGATAAGATGACATCTGATATCTTTACAATGTTCAGCTCAATTCAACACACCCATTTGCAAGACAATATCCTTGAATATCAGAAATATTTGTTTTGGCAGGGAAACAATCAAGTAAGATTTAATTTAGAAAAATGGATCCTCTCCAGAGCCCTTTGCTTAGGCAAGGAAGCAGAATGGGAAAACAAAAACTTAGATGGTCTTCAGCAAATGCTAGCCTTCAGACAACCTGGATTTATTTATAGACGTAGCATCTGGGATTAAAAATAGATTTATTCTTTCTGTGGGAAGAAGATTTCACTTTAAGGAGTTTGTTCTTCTCCCAAGGGAAGGTTTTTGTTTTAAAAAAAAAAGCAAAACAAAAAAAAAAAAAAAAAAAAAAAGCAAAAAAAACCCTGGCCAAATCTCAGGGATTCTTTTTTCCAAGGATGCTAAGAGGTATAATGGTACAAGTGTCTTTCTTTCCTAAAATATACATGGGTCAGTCATTTCCGAGAAATTCTTTTGCTGAAGCATAGACTTTGCCTTTTACAGCAGAAGGGTTTTTAGTGATCAGAGGTCCTTCTTAGTCTTTTGACATGCAGTCTAATAATCCCCGGGTTTGTATTCTGTAGGCTCAGAATGAATGCTGTAGATTTCCCAGAAACTTCTGCTTCCTTTATTCCTGGCACTGGCATTTATCTGTCAGTGGCACAGGCTCCTGCTACAATCAGTGCAGACTGCAGAATACACACATGGCTACTGAAAGTATTGTACAGGGTGCAGGTAGGAGGGCTCTGGGAGAAGGATTGCAAATGAAATTAAGAAATATACTGGATAATGATTTTTCAGGTCAGATAAGCTTTATCATTTAACAACAATCCAACAGCAATCTATTTGAATAAACTTCTCAAGAAGGAAACATCCCCTGACAACTAAAGTTGTTTTGTGGGGTTTTTTTTAACTATTCTACCCCACTGGTCTCTTTGGGAAGTATCAGGTCAGACATCTGTTAGCATGCTCAGTTTGTCCGGACATTACATGAATATTCAGCACCACAAAGTTTGCAGTGGCCACATTTGTTACTTTCTTTGTATGGTATAGCTGGAAGGTCGACTCTATAGCTAATTATCTATGTGCTGGTGCACTGTATATTGCCTTCCAAAGAGCTCTTACTAAAGGAAGGGCACTGTCACAATGCCAAACATGCAGAACTTGAGAAACTCCAGAATCTGGGTTGCTATGGAAAACTGACTTAGCTTCATAAGCCTGTGCAGTGTAAGATTGTCTGTAATGACATACTGATTTTTCCACTTATCTCAGCATTTTTGCAACAGAATTTTAATACAACAGTATTAAATAGTATAGCTTTTCTTGGGAGTGGGGAGGGCCGAAACTTCTGGGATATCAGAAAAGTTTGCAAGGTGCTAATCTCTACAATTTGGGTTAATGGAGCAGCTGGTAACAGCAGTAGGCATTGCCCTATTGTGGGGCAGATAGCACAGCAAGATGGATCATCAGGCTGCAGAATTTCACAGCACAGCATGTCCTGATTGCAAAGGAGCACGGACATGCAGTTCTGCATTCTGCATTCTCATGGCTGGAAGCTGCTGCCACTATGCTCCCAGCCTCTCTGTTGTTTCTTCTGTTATATCACTATTGTGAGGAAAAGGATACTTTGTTTAGTAGGGCAAAACAGCTGTGCCTAAACACTGAATCCACCTCTCCCTCTTGCTGAAGGGTAAGGACCTGGGCATCATCTGTAGAGACTCCAGATATATAAAACATCAAAGACTTCAGAGACAGCAAGGGAGGCAGGGAGCTGTTATGCAGAATTTCACAGAGCAGATCGTGGGAGAAGTGGTCAAAGGCAGCTTTGGTGGAGCTTAGGGAGTGGAAGGGGTTTTTTTGCCTTTTTGAAGGATTAATCTCTGCTGCTTTTTATGATAGTGTTATTAATTTCCACTGTAGTGCATTTTCAGTTCTCACAGTAGTCCTTTTCTCCACTATGTCGCAGAGCACTCTGCAAGTCACAAAACTTCCTTGTGGGCCCAGTTCTCCTGAAGACTGGGAGCTGTGACCCTGTCTCAGTGAATCAGGACTCCTTCAGAAGAAGAGCATATATAAGGATACAGGAACAAAAGACCTAAGTAGCTCCCCATCTCTCAAGTAGCCCAAAAAGAGAGGAGGGCTGAGATCCTTTTGTGATGATCTGTGTCCCCGAAGGATGAGTAAATCTAGGTTGGCAGGATCTCTAGACGTAATTTTGTCCAGCCTCCTGTTCAAAACAGCAGTCACCAGACTAGACCAGGTCAGCTGACTAGTGATGTTTTTTGGCCAAGGATGATGATGCAACAACCTTTCAAAGTAGCTTGTCCCAGTGCTGCACAACTCTCCTTGGGAAAATGTTTTTCCTAATGGTTTCTGTGATTATGGTTTGGATAGGGACTGGAAAATAAGGATATTAAGAGTGATGCTTTCTCTGCATAGACACTTAACATGTATGAGCTGAAAAGGGGAGGTTTAAAATGGTAATGGTGATAGGAGGGACTTTGTGACTGGCAATGCTAGACCTTGGTTTGGTCAGGGGCAGTCTAGGGTAAAAATTAATCTTTTAGGATTACAGCTTCTTTTTCCAGGAATTTTGCTTTACCTAAAAAAATTAAGAGGAAAGTGGAGAGACTCATGGTTTGAACTTCCTCTTGGACCGGGCTCTTTCCCTGTAGTATGGTGCCACCACTGTAGTAATGCCTGAGAAAAGAAAACCCAAGGAATCAAGATGAAAGGATGAAAAGTGATGCTTTCAGCATCAGTTCTGTTATGGTAAATGAGGTTTTTATAAGGCTATTCTAACATCCATTCAACTCTCTATCCTACTCAGTTGGTCTATAGCTTTTGCAACTCCTAACCATAGTCCTAATACCTAAATTTGCTGGAATTTAGGTATAAAGAGATTTCTGTTGGGATCTTAGTAGGGATTTTTACAGAAAGGAGAATGAATGGGTTGGGGCTGGACAAAAAAAGTGGAGTAATGTAAAGATCTAAAAGAGTCATAGAAAAGTTTCTTACAGGAAAGAGCAACGTGGAACACTTACAAAGTTGATAAAACTTGGGTTATATATTTATTAGCTAACTGGCTTCTGCTGCTGCAGTCCCAGAGACCTTCAGGTTGATCTGTCATAAAAAACTGGAATGTCCTATGTTTCTGTGAAATTGTGACATTTTTGTAAACTTGTCGAATCCTGCACAACACTGAAAATTCATGTCCTGGAAACATATGCATATATGTTTTTGAATACAGAAATGAAATCTGTTTTTTAATACAGGTATGTCCCTAAAATACTTTAATCCCTAGAAAACCCATTCTTCATTCTAGATAACAGAAGCAAAAAGTCCTTTCAAACTTGATTTACAGGCCGCTTCCTAAATTGCTCCCTTACAGCAGATGTTTTCTTGCGTGAGTTTGGCTTTTTTTTCCCAAGCAGCAAAGACCAAGGAGAAATTATTGTGTCCATCTCAGGGCTGCTTATTGCAGTTATCTTCAAAGTGTCATGGGATAGCACAAGCCACTTGTCCACAAGCCACTTGTCCACGTTGCTACACAGTTGCCAGCCGAGCATTGATAGTGTAAAAGTGAAGTTCAGTGGAGGATCTAGGTATGTACAGCAAATTTTCTAATCACTCTGTGGGAAGTGGCAGGGTTTGTACCATAAGGGACACTTTTCAAAATTTGATTTCTAAGGATCCAACTACAGGATATGATTAACTACTGAAGTCTCTGAAAAGAGGTTTTTAATGGTCTGTTTACAAAACCAGACTCTTTTGCTGCATGTGTGAAGTGCAGTTAATCTACATTTCTTCCTGCATGTGCCAGCAAATGAGCTGACTAGACCTACTGCACATGAAAGCAGTGACATTTGACCACATTAGAGAGTACAAGATTGCAAATGGGAGGTTGCAGATATAAAGGTGATCTAGATTGATTAAGCCTTTTGACAAGCTGACCTACAATTTACAAATAAAGCTTTCAAAAGAGAATATGAAACAATGCTTATAGTTCTTATTATGATTTTCTAGAATTATTTCTCTTACTCATAGACAAAATGTGTCTAATTGAGCACTGTTTATCAACATGTTAAAACTAATATTCACAACTTTGCAGATTGCCTTCTATATAGCTCTTCTGAGACTCAGACGCCCTAGATTTATCTGAGACTCTCAAATTAATAAAAACAGTCAACCATTCAGTCTACCATATTGCTATGATTGCTTCTTGTGAATATAAATGACATTGATGTCCCAGTCTGCCAGATTTTTTATTTCAAAGATTTCAATCCATGGTAAGAAAGCCACTGTGTTAATTTCCTTTCCTCCAGCTAGATCTCCAGCTTTCTATCTGGTTATCTTGAGAAGCCCATTCATACCAAATTGGATAAAAGTGTAAGTTTGCAAAGATGGGTTCAGTTAGTGAAGGGAGGAATTAAAACACAGGCCTTACATTTCTGACTCGCCTCTCTTTTCATATAGCTATGCCTAAATATCAAATACAAAATCCAAATGATGGATGCACTGCTTAGAAAGCATAAGGGTGAGTTAGTGATAGCAGGTTTTTTTTCAGTAATTTTCATAGTGCTCAAATTGTAGCTATTTTTGTTAGATGCTGAACTATTCCCATGTTCATGGTACAAGAAAAAAGTGAAGGAAGAAAAATACAGCCACTGTTCTGTACCTTAACATATTCCATACTGCACCCTAGAAATCTCTTGTGTGCATCTTATATACAATACTCAGATTTCTTCTGTGCCCATAGCAAGTCACCTGCAAACTTTCAGTCTGCTGTAGTTGGACCCATGTTATTTCTTTAGATTTTGGAGATGGGCATTTTCCTGCTGATCTTTTATGCCCCTGGTGTGTGGACATAAGACTTGTGTTCAGTGAGGTAACAAGATGCTGCAAGCAGACAGTGTCACATAGACAGCATGTTTCTTTTCCCACCAGTAACAATTCCTGTGTCATTCTTGCAGAGACATGAATACAATAGTTACCTATGTTCAAAAAGGATATAAATATAAGATTTTCACTACTATAATCAATGCCACAGCTTTTTTTTATTGTTGTCGTTGTTAGGGTTTTATCTCCCAAGATTGAGAATATTTGGGTTTTTTCTCAACTCAAATTAATTTAATTCCCATAAGTAATATAACTCAGGTCACAGAGTTTGTTCCCATTCTCACTTTTCATTGTGGATATTTCTATCATATGCTCCGTTATTCATAAGCAGAGCAAGTAGACATCTATTTTTCCTAAAATGACCTATACCTGCCATGTTCCAAGCAGTGGCAAATATTACTGAAAATCATGTTCATTGTGATCATTTTCTTACGTAGCATATAATTAAACACTTCAGGTTCAAAGGCACTCCAAGCTGTGCTGTCACATTCATATTCATATTCATCTTGAGAAGTTCATAATCTCTATGTGAATTCACCATTTCTCTTTGAACCCATTTGATTTTTAAACAGTATAAACAGACTGTACAGTCCAATCAAAACTAACAATCAGACTGAGGCTGCATCCGGCACCTTTCAGAAAAAGTCTTCAATCATATTGATAATGAAGCGCTCTCTATGTGAAAAAACGTCCCTTTTCTTAACACTAATAGGCAGGAAAGTGTGCTAACATCATCTTCCAAAGGATTTAGTCATATTTACCAGTATTTCACTAATCATATAGGAGAGTTTAGTTTTCTTGTCCAAATACAAAACAAAAATGGCGACTCTGCCCTGGATTTTTCACTGCATGGGAGAGACTTCTGCAAAGTGTATTCAATTGTGAACATCAGGAGAACAAGGCCTAAACCAGGAGGAATCAGTGGCTTTTCCAGAGGGAATACTCTCACTGTTTCCATTATAATAATTTCTTTCTTTTTCTTCTTCCTTCTCCCACCATTTTTTTCTTCAGATGTTTCATTTCTTTAATGCCTTTGCTTTAACTAAGCAATAATTGTTTGCGATGTGGTTGTAATTAACATCTGTTTCAATTTTGTCCATCATTCTTCTAGATTTAAGCCAGACTGACCCCTTCACACAAGTAGACTATTCTTTAGTTAGTTCTCCAGCAGTCTTCAAATCACACATTAACTTGGATTTGAAGGTGATTTGTCTTTAATATCAGTGTGCTTTCTAAGACTTTCTTGATTCTCTTTGGAGTTGATTAATTTTCTTTCTACAGCCTTACTCAGCCTCTCCAATATTTACTTCGAAAAGCAATAAGACATTTTGGAAATTTTGGTCAAGAGTTATTTTGGAAACCAGATACAATTGTTTATTTAATAAATTAACCGCATTTGTTAATTAACCAAAGTTATTATTTATAATCAAATTATTTCAGTGTTGAAACCCTTCAGAGATGCTTTACAAACAGCATAAAAATGTTCTTTAGATACATAGCTCTTGCAGTGCTGCTTGGCCTTCACCTGTCAGCAGTGATACATAATCTGTGATGTCTGCGAATGTGATTGCAGTCCAAAGCTGTTTGTTTTGAGATGATTCAGCATCTTGTATAAGTACAGGTCACACCCAAAAAGAAGACTCCTCTCAGACAGTCCTTGAGCAGCACAGAGCAGTTCTTACCTACTTTTCACCTTTGTTGCAAGAGTTATTTCAGCAACACCCAGTTTTTCCATCAGTTTCAGCAGTCCTTGTAATTCAGAGCATCCCTCTGGCTCTCAGAACAGACTTCAGTTAAGAAAGATGTGCCAGAGCTGATTTTGTTCAAGCAACTCTTCCATACACAAAAAACTTTGCAAGCAGGATATACACAGTTTAAAAGAACTAAGCAATTACTGATCAGCTGCTGTTGCTATCTCGAACTCACAGGCTAAGCTTTAACACATGGACATCCCAATGGGACACGGGATGACTTAGAAAAGTCAGTCAAGGAAGTTATTCAGTGCTCCTTGGAACAGGCTGGTTCTTGATGGTTATAAGTTGTCTTCTTCCAACTTCCAGCTTTTTTTCCTAGTGTTTTATACCTTTCCATGCCAGTGTTTTTCCTGCTGAATCTTCCAGCTACTAACCTTCACAGTGTCAGTAATTACACTATTTACTGTCTGTGTTACTCTTCTTTAATTTCATGGCCTCATACCTTCTCACATTTTAATAGTTATTTTCTTAGCATACTTGAACCAAGATCCCCTACCTGTGCAGCACCCAAAATAGGTCTTGGAGGATTGGCAGCTGGGCCAGGGCTAAGTGTTAGGTGATATAAAAGCCTCCTTTGTGTCCCTGTCCTAAGCAACTTCCAGTGCTTCTCAGGAGTGTGTGAAGATTTTCTGGTATTGTCACCCTCAGCATTAAATTTAAAAAGGTGTCTTTGCTACAAGAGAACGAAAACTGTGGTCCAGAGAGTTACTTTTTGTGTGTGTCTTGCAGTTACTTTTTGTGTGTGTCTTGTAGCTGCTGTTCAGAATACTCACTTGAATGCTCAAATTCAAACTTTGAAAGCATAGCACACAGATTTTCTTTGATTTCTGTATTTTTTCTAAAGAACCGGAATTTGCTGATTTTTAGGGCATAACACAAACTCACTTGCTTAGTTCAAGGTTTCTTTAATGTCAAGCTTTTCTTCAGACTAGGAAAAATTCTCTCTGTTCAACCACTGCTAATGCATTCTGACAGATAAAAATGTTTCAGCTAGAAATATTTGATAATGACTTTTTGCAGGGCACAGTCTATCCAGTAGGAAGTCACACAGACCCTTCCCTTTGTGCCAGCTCCATTTGCTCTTCCAAACCAGGGTGATTCCATGCTGTATCTGGGAGTCTCAAATTATTTCCTGAAGTCTGCTTCACTGGCTTATTACAGAGCAGGGGTCTTTCACAGCACCATCTCTGAAGAGGTGAGTATGACTTGCTTGTAATAGAATTACAAATATTAGCAAGATGGATAGTCAGCAAAGAAGACTAACACCATATGGTTGCCACTTCACATAGATTTGGGTCATACTTATACCACTTGTAGGAGGGATTCATGACATTCTGTTTGTCTTAATTTAGAGTAGTCAAAGTGCCCCTCAGACTACAGTCTGAACTTCTTGGCAGCTCTAGGCAGAGAATGACAGAATGAACATCACAGCATTGGTGTGCCAGGAGTGGCAAAAAGAATCAAAAAAAGCTTCTTTCAGCATGGATTCCGCATAGAAAAGGTCAAGATAAGAAAAAGTGTACTGAAGCCCCAGCCTGCTGCACAGAGGCCCATGACAAATGTATTGTCTATGCTGAGAACTAGAATAAATCCTCAGACTTAACAGAGCAGCAGAATGAGGCAAGCAGCAGGTACAAGCAAACGAAGCTTTCAGCTGTGGTTGAAGAACATAGAACACCTCTCAGAAATGCCAGTTTCCACAATGGCATTTGTAGTCAGAGTTTCCAATAAGTTTTGCTAACTGTAACAATGCTAAAGGGTCTCTATGAAAACTGGTGACACAAATGGTACCAGCAAACATCATCACAATGGTTAGCAGCAAAAAGGCAAATGAGATTTTTGAGTCCTTGCCTGCCTCTGACATACTCAGTTTATTTCATCTGAGAAAGTCTCAAAGGCAGAAGTCATGTCTGTTCTTTCAAAGAATAATGCTTGTTTACTAGTACATGCTCCTGAATCAAGTCCATGAGAAATCTCTCTCTTCTGTCCCAAAGAGCACTGTGGGTTCCTTAGAAATCATTCTTGGGCAAGAAAATACTAAATCAAAACAGGGTACTAAATAAACAGGATGTGTTGGGGGATTTTTCCCCAAGGAAAACCTAATTTTCAAGCTGACAAAATGATCTAATTTAGTTTGTTTACAGCTTGATAATACTTCTAATCTAAGCACCTCCTTACTCAGACCTTTTTTTTCTGAGGCGAGTACTTTTATTTGTACAGACCTTTTAAGAAAAAGCAGTATCTAATGTTTTTTATGGATATTAGCTGTGTGCTAGCTCATTTGCAAAAGTTTAGAGGCAACAAGAAAACTGGTTTATTTTTAGTGCAAGATTCAAACTTACATGTCTACCCCATGATAACTCTTCCTAATATATCATACTGCACTTTGGTCATTCTCTACTCTTCTGAGTGCTAGATTTGCTCTCAGTCTTTGAAACACTTATAAAGAACAAGTGGTAGCCATCTGTCAGATCAGTCTCCTTTTATTCCTCTTCAGGGTAATGGTATCTCTGCTATTGGTAGCCTGAGTTCTCTTTGCAAAGATTCCAGATTTCTGACTCCTGGAGATTATACACAATGGGGAATAATAGTCATGACTCTATTAATGTGATGCAAGAAATTAAGATACTATGAAGTGCTTTTAAACTATGGCAATATTTACTATAAGATGATGAAATTCAGAATCTGCATTGCAAACTGAAGATTTGTCCTCTAGGAGTTTCCCTACTTTTCAAAAGATTGGCTCTTTTGAAAGGCTGCCAACTTTTACAAATTCTTTATATTGTCAAGGTGATTAATTTTCTTTTTTTTTAGTAGAATCACTCATTTCCTTCATTTCTTTAACACACTAATCTTTTCCTCTTGAAATACATTTTTCAGGAATAGCCTTTAAGATTTTTCTCTATGCATGTTCAGTGTCAGTGAGTTTAAAAATCATTTGCTTTATCATCTCTGAAGCTCAGAGTATACGCAATGCTAATTTTGTCACTTCAGTTGGTGTAATGAAAAGTATTTTTAATACTGGTTCATTACAAGAGGATTGGTGTACAACACCTGATTCTGATGCAGCTATAGAAACTGTAGCTTCAGGAAGTCTTAACTCTGCCCTCAGCTGTTTTTTCCCTCTTTGAACCTGCACAGATTGCTGGGAGTTAGGCAGTGGTGGGCCCAGTGCTGCTGAGGCTGATGGCTACATCACCTCCTGCAGTCAGTTTAAATGCAGGCACATGTGTCCTACAGATCGCTGACTATGTAGAAGTGTTTGCTCTTCTGCCCAAATTCAACCACCCAGTACATCTTTGCAGGGAATCTAGTAAGTAAAAGGAGCTAGAAGATAACATTCAGTGCTGGGGCTGAACAAATCACACAGTAATCTTCCCAGTCCTTTGAAAATCATAGAGATTAGCATAAAATAGCGTACACTGCTCTGCCACAAACATGCACACTGTTTTGTTGCATTTCACAGGAAAGAAACATGCATCACACATTGTAGAAGTTAATAGATTTAATGGGAAGGTGCAGAGAGCCCTTTTTTCCATGTGGGAGGTTGAGTAACTATTCAAGAACAAATTGTAATGTATAAAAATGTTACTGTCTGATGCCCAGTGCTCCTAACCTCTGTGTTATAAAATAGTTCAATGTGTCCCCAGACATCTTTTCATTAGATTGCAAGTGAACCAATTATGTCAGCCATGCAAGGACTTAAATGATCCTAATGATAAAGAGGCAATCAGGGCAGTGTTATCACTTTGCTCACTCAATCCCAGCTGCTGGCAGAAAGTGGCCAATTCACAAATGATTTCACAATCTATATGTACTGACCACATGAAAAGTTTAGACAATGTGTTTCCAATCACAAAAGCAATTGCATTTGTGCCTGTATCTAAGACAGTATCTATCTGTGCATAGTCACAAAAGACTGTTTTGTTTTTTTCCCTGCAGATAGCCAGTACCAGAGCCAATTTGGCTATAAGCAAACAGAAGTTGATTATCTCATTACTTCTGAAGAGGTAACCAAGAAAAATTCAGAAAGCAGCATTTATGATCCCTACATTAGGATACAACAGAACTCATTGTGTCAGTCTGACAATGCTTTTTCACTATGAGAAAAAGAAAATTAGTTACCTTCCTTCTCATAGGAGCTCTAAGATACTTTTGACTGGTTGGTCTAAATCTTGGAGATGAAGTATAATAATATTGTGGAACAACCATGTCTCTTGTGCCCCATGATGCTCCCCCTTTCTGTAGCTTAAATACCTTTCCAGATGACAACGTTCAGTTTATTGGTTATCTTGAAGGCATCTCTTTCAGTCTGTGTTGGCGAATCAAGTTCAGTAGTTTACTCAAAACCCTCTGCATGTTGCTGCCATGTGAAGTCTGAGCATCATAAACAGAAGTGTTGGAGTGCAAACCCTGCACAGGACCATTGTCCCTATAGTTCTCCATATGCCTTCACAAGAGGGGCAGGAAAAAGTGAGACTACATAGCCCACACTGCAGCAGCATGTCATCAAATAAATGAGACTAGAAACGTGTCTGTAGTTTGAATCAAAGCTCAGAGCTTTTTAGATTTCACTTAGATCTTGCTGGTTTTGTGGTTACCTGCAGTTGTGATTGTTCTCAGCTGTCTTAGAACAAATTTTATTCATACTTCAGGTGGGGCTGGGTTTACAGCCCCTTTCTCCATAAATGCACCTGACAGGTAGAAGCAAAGGCTTTCAGACAGATAGCCCATATCAGTGTTTCTTCATGTTAGCTCTATACATCAAGCTGGGTTAGAATTCCAGAATATATGACAATTTTTAATCTATTACAATTTCATTAAAGAAAAATCTGAGCAGTCTTTACTTAATTTTGGTCACTGGAGTTTTTAACAGGAAAAGAAGACTTAGAATGATCAGAGCCTGTCCATATAAGTTTAAGAAGTAATGGTGCTGCTCACGTAGGGCTTTTAACACAATAGTGTGTTTTCCTGTTCTTCAAAATGTTGTTTTTCCCCAGTATTATATTTACAGTGATCCGAGGATGCATTACAGGCATCAGTGGGAAAAGTTAGCAAATCATAATGGTTAGGAATGGATATAAGTTTATTCACATCATAATGAACATTTGAGGAATGTGTAGTTCAGCCATTCCAGGAAATGACAATTCCAGAAAAACGTGATTTCCCAAGTCTTATAGTCACAGCACCGAACTGCACGTGACCATAGAAGGAGATTAGTACCAGAAAGATCCCAGTGATTCTAGAACTCATTTGTAGTTGTACATGTTTTAATCAAAAGCTATTGGGAATTGAAGAGCCTTTGACAAGTTAAATGTGTGAATCAGTGTGAAATCAGTATGAATTTCCACAAATGAATCTTCAAGCAGTGTGCATAACTTGTGCCTTCCAGTGTTTCTTCTTTTACTTCTTTTCTTCAGGTTCCAGTTCCCCCTGCTGCACTCCAGTCTTGGCTTCCCTGACGTAAGCTGATGGTTTCAGTGTCTAGGAAAGGTAGCTGGGCCTTTCGGAGACAAAAGAAATTCTTCTCAACTTGTTGCTGAACAATTATTGATCTGTCTTGGGGATATCATCTGCCACTGCTCTTTCTGTTCTGAAATAATACATTCTCTGCTTTTCTTTTTCTTTTCTGTAAGAGGAAATACCTCTAAGAGTGTTGTGGTTTTTTCCTCATCAGCGGCTCAAAATATTAGATAGTCTGCCTGGGTTCAGACAGAATTCACAGCTGGATTGAGTATGTGTAGCAGTTGTAGTGAATATAAAGCGAGGCTTAAGCTCCATTTCAGAAATTATCTTGCACCACTTCAGCCAAATATAATAAAAACAGGAGTTAAAAAGGGGAATAAAATAAACACAATGCCACTATTTAGATCATTCACTGTAGACTCTGAAATGATCAATGAGACTCTGCCACAGCTCAGTCCAACCTACATCTTTAAGTAAAGGGAGAAGGACACTAATCACAGTGGCATTAAGACAGAGCACCAGCACAAGACAGTTCTTCCATCCAGAGAACAGTTCACTTCTGAGAACTGAGTCCTGCCAGCTGAAATGAGGTTTAGCATATTTCATTCCTGAAGTTAAGGTTCATCCCAGGTACTTAACATACAGGAAACAAAAGCCCTTCAATTCAACTCATTGCGAGAAACATGGACACCTCTTTGCCATGTATATTTTGCATTGTTCAGCTGCAACTTAAACCAAAAAAGATATTTTTTTGCCTGAGATTTTCTCTGTCAAGCTCTGCTCTGATCGTTTTGGTTGTCACTTCAGTCCTAACCCTCCATTTTCCTCATCAAGCTACAAGCTCATAGGCATCAGGCACTAATCACCAAATGTGCTTTTTCCCTCACAGCAGAAGTCACTGGTGGAGAATTTTCCATCTTGTGCTTTACAGAGAATAGTGATTCCAGTAATTAGTGATAAGGATTGTAGCCAGTTCCTGAGCACAGCTGGTGGGAAAGCAAGACTGAAACCATAAGAGGAAGTGCCCAGCTTTAAAGACGCTGTTATGGGTGGTTTTCTTTCCATTTGGAAAAGAAATGGAACCTGACAGCTGGACAGGTTTACTCTGTGCTTCACTTCGATCCTGGTTGTTCAGCCATATGGATCAGGGGCTGTCACAGAGCAAGTCTTTGCTCCCTTTCAAACACCGGGCTTGGGTGCATTTTCACTGAATGCAGTGTGGCAGCAGAGCTGAGACAGGCTTGAGTCTTGTCCTGATAGAGTCAAGCCATGAGCAGAGAATGGCCCAAACTGAGGAAGTGAAGAACACACTTGCATCTTTGGGCTTCAGGGTAATATCTCTATCACCTCCTTCTGCCTTTGTGCTTCACCTGCTGCCACAGGCAGGACAGAGTAAAAAATCAGTTCTGTGGGATGCAGGGAGTAAGGGATGATGAACAAGGGGGTGATGGTGGAAAGAAGCAGGTGGGAGAGTACAGAAGGTGCCTTTAAGGTGAACAGAGGTGAGAAGACTGCTGAGGAAAAAAGTGAGCTATCAATGAGAAGAAAAGAAAGAGAATGAAAGGGTGGGAAACAAAAGTCAGATGTTTAGAAAAGCAAATAAGAATAGAGCTGAGGTTTGATCCAGGAAAATAGGGATAGATAAGAATAAGAGGAACCCACAGGCGGAGAGGATCAAACAGGGAAGAAAATAAAGATGGAGAGTAAGTCAGAATGGAAAACAGCAGAAACAAGATCTTGAGGGGGAGATACCAGAAGAGGAACAAAGGCAGGCAGATCCCAGTGTCAGACAGCTGAGAGATTGTAAGAGGTTTATATGCAACTTTTTTGCAGGGTTTTTTGCTTTTTAGTACATATGAATAATAGCTCCCTTGAGACACACAACAGCTAATTAAAGGAAAATTGCAAACAAATTGCGTTCCTTGAGAAAGATGCTTCTGAAGTGCATTTTATTATTGCTTGCAAATGTATTTATATTTGTCCTTTTTGAAGATAAACTAGGGAAAGCATTTCCTCTTCTTAGTTTGACCCACACTAGCTCAACTGGACCTGTAATAAAAATGAATCAGGTAAGAAGCCAAATTTCTTCTTATAGAATATTGCTTCTGTTTCAGGCCTGCAAATTTGTGTGTTTTCCACTGGTAGGTAGATCTAAATGTTAATAGTAAAGCTTTCACTATACATTAGATATAACATGCAATCTCTGAACCCAAAATGAGCCCCCCACCCCTAGCAGTTGTAGGTTGTAAAGTGTCCACCAGCCCTTCAGGGTGCCAACCTGGGGACATGACAAGCATAGCACTGCTATCCCCAGCAGGGCTTAGGAGCATTGAGTGCCTGAGTCCTCATCACTCTGACCATTCTCTAAGAATGCTTATGGCCAGAGTGTCTCTTTGGTAAGTGTTGCTCAGTCTTTTGGAGAGTATTAACCTATACCAGAGCCCATTCCTACCCTAAAGTTAACTAAAGTTCAGGAGGCAGAAAGCCACTCTTGCCTCCTGCCCTGCTGAGGGTCCTACCATGGGATCAAGTCCCAGAGTACTGTACCTGTATATACTCATCTGAATATAAGGTAATTTTATCTGTTTTTCTTTCCTCAGGGTCATCTGGTTATTAGCATTGATGTTCACTGTCAACTGGAGGTTTGAGGAGGACCTTCACAGCCACTGCTGATGTCCCTTTTCTTTTAAAGAACAATAAGAGAAAAATGTAGTCTTCCTTCTGTTATCTTATAGGGAGTAGATGCTATAACATTAGAAGCATGGCTTTTCATCACTATTTTTAATGTTTTAGTAAAACTTCTTAAGCACTTTTCACAAAGCAAATCTGTTGTTTTTAAGTATAGTGAGTGTAGTTAATTATTGATGCTTTGGAAAACTTGCTGCAGCCTGATGAGAAGGAGTGACTGGTTCTTCTCACTCGAGTTATAGACAATACGTTTTCTTAATTTTAAAAGCCAGTTCTTGCATTATTCAATTTATCTCCATTAGTGTTAGCAAAACTTTGTGTATAGAGTAAGAACTTAGCCTTTGTAAGAATTTCACAATTTGTCCCTTTGTAACTGGACACCAAGAGTGGGAATGGTTCTATAAAGCTCAATGAATTGCCATGTAATTATAGAATCATATAATCTAGTCCAGATACTGGCTCAAAACAGGACTAATTAGATGAGGTTATTGAGCATGGTGTCCAGTCGAGTCTTGAACCCCTCCAAGGATGAAGGATCCACAATCTCTCAGGACAATCTGTTTCACTACTTAACTACCTTTAGAGTAAAATTTTTTCCTAGTATCTAATCAGTTCTGTGATACTGTTCTATCAAAGCGTATTCTGTGGCCTTTTGTACTTTCACCACACACTTCCAAGAAAAGTCTGGCTCCATTTTCTCTGTAGTCTCTTTGCAAAATTTGCAGGCAACAGAATGGCCTTTCAAGACCTCTCTTCTCCAAGGTGAACAGCCTAATCTCTCAGACTCTCCTTGTAGTTCATGTTCTCCAACCCTCTTAGTGGCACCTGCTGGTGCAGGCCAGAGGACAAGCCTTGCTAGTAAAAGTGGCCTTTTCTATGTCTTCTGTCACTATTCCCCATCCTACTGAGCAATAAGCCCACATTCATCTTCTGCTGTCAATGTACGTACAGAAACTTTTCTTGTTGAACTTCAGCTCCAACTGAACTTTGGCTTTCCTGATTTCATTCCTATGTGTGCAAACAAGATATTTGTGTTCCTTCCAAGTAGCTGGTCTCAGTTTCCATCTTCTGTATGCTTCCTTTTTGTGTTTGGATTCACTCAGGAGCTCCATGTTCTCCATGCTGGCTTTCTGCCACAGTTGCTCAACTGTTTGAACATTCTAATGGCAGTTCTTATACTCTGAGGCAGCTGCCCTTGAAGATTAGCCAGCTCTTCTGGGCCTCTGCTCTCCAGGGCAACTTCCCACAGATCCTGCCAAGCAGGTCTCATCTGAAGTCTATGGTTGTAATTCTGTTCTTTGTCTTATTGTTTCTCCCAGGGTCTGAAACCCGACAGTCCCATGCTCACTGCAGCCAAGGCTGTCCTTGGCCTCTGTATCGTACAGAAGTTTTTCTTTGACTGTGAGTAGCTGCACCTCTTCAAGGGTATCAATATCCAAATAATTCCATACCTTTAATATTTGTAAAATGGAAGCTGTATTTATTCTTTTATCAGTGTCAACAGAGACATTCAACCAGAAGGCATTAAAAGTGTATGGAACGGAAAACTACTCTACAAATGTTACAGTACCAAAAGTTCAGTTCAGGATAGAAACATGGCTTGCGTAATTTGAGCTGAATCTGTTTATTTATCTAGCTATTTGACAGAATACTAAAAAAGGCATCCTGAAACCAAATAGCAGTAAATCACAGCAGGGCTTCCAATGCTTTGTATTCTTTGGTAGGTGAAGAGTGACTAGAAAAAGCATGGAAGAGAAGAACTCAAAAGAAATAGAGATTTTCAATTAGATTGATGTCCCTCACTGATATCAGAAAATGTATAGAGGTTTATGTAACTAAGGGTGTGAGTTATATTCATCATCAGTTGCCGGAGATACGAATAATGAAATTATTATGCATGTGACTCTCTGCAGTGAATGTTAAATCTGTGTAAAGTATGAGCATTTGTTGACTGACTGACAAGTGTCTCTACCACTTCTATTCATGGATTGCACAATGAAGTGACTCAGATTGTCCAGCGAAGTGCCCCAGCCTGAGGGAATTTGCTTGGTACTTGCAAGCTAATTGATTAAATCACCTCCTTGACAAGCCAAGGTAGTATTGGTTAGCTGAAGTACTGGTTAACTGGATCAGAAAGCAGAAGAAATAGAAAATATTGAATGCAAAGACTTAATACTATGTATTTGCACCAGGTATATACTCTGTACTGTCTCTGTGTATTTATATATATATATATATATATATATATATGTTATAATATTAATACTATATTGTTTATGGTGTCCTGTATCCTGAGCAATTTCAGACAGATGGGACTTGTTCTCCATCTGTTTTTCATACCAGTGGCACATTAATTTATTTATTTTACAGTACAAATATGGCTATGAATATCTGTCCTGTGGAAATACTGGAATTCTCACTGGGGTATCCTCCTCATCTGAAAACCCAGTGCTGAAACCGTCTGCCACAAAGGCAGCATGCCACTCCAAACTCTGCATTCTGGCACGTGAGCACCTCCAGCCAACAGTTTACATTGCCCTCTGCTTATCTCTAAATGAAATTTGACAGATTTTACCTAGGAGACCCAAAATAGGTTGGGATGTGGTTATCAGAAGCCACTCCCTGGGTGATATTGCTGAAGATCATAGCAATTGGCGCTCTTCAAGCCCACAGCTCTTTCCTTTAAAATACGGGGTCATGGCTGTAGAAGGTTTTCCCTGCAACACCCTTAGCCCTGTGGTCTGCTACAGCAAAGATCTTCTGTTCAGCCTTCGGAGGAGAGGTATGGAACAAATACATGGTGATTCCTCTTTGTCAAGGAGTGGCTTTGTTGGGAAGTGATAGATGGAGCTACATCTGGTTAAATTTTGAGATTTTAAGGTTTGGGAACTATGCATATCTCAAAGACACATTTCTTTCCAGTCCTTTGTTTTTATTCTACATATGAAGTGTGTTTCTTTCATCTCCCAATATCTGTCAGTTAAAATTAAAAAAGAAAATACTAGTTATACTAAAAGGCAAAGGTGTTCTGCAGGATTGCTTGAAACTGTTACACAAAATTAAGTCAATGTTCTCTCATAATTTTTCAGATTGTTTAAATTGTGATCATGACTGAAAATATTCTGGTTTGAGGTATATTGTTACATCTGGTAATGAAGCAGCTAGTGAAAGATGCAGCAATACCAAAACAATTTTTCAGGTATTAGGAAAGAGGCAATTGTCTGCTTATAGGCGGTTTCATTCCAACTCTTCAACAGCCCTGTGGTAACTAAAGAAATATTATCCATACAAGTAATGCTAGAAAAGAAACTCTGCTGTACTTTCAGCTGTTCATAATGCAGTGTAGTAGCTGGAAATGAGGAAAACGTGATATATTATTTATAAAAAAATAATAACATGACTTGTTTGCCAGCTCAATCCCAGATAACTAATAACTCCATAGAAGGTTGTTCCCCACTCTGGGGAGAAAGGAAAACTGTTCTCTGATTTTGCCCAGTTTTGTTTAAAAATTCTCCATCAGAATGGCTTCTCTCACTCTCCCTGGGAGACCTTGCTGAAAGCAAGACCTTCTGAATTTCACACTGCATGCAGTCTGTGATTCATACAGATAGCTCCATCTAGGTTTAAATCCTGTCACAGAAGCCCCTGGGGTGGCATTTGCTTCACTCATTCACCACCCCTGTGGTGAATCCTGCAGAGCCACCAAATTACAGCCTAAAAATTCAATGTTTTTCCAGATGGATGTATCCTAAGCACTTTCCCCACTCTCTGTGGCAGTGAATAGGCTGACTTTTCTCCTCAACCCCATGAAGCTCACTTTTTGTGAGTCTCCAACAGTCTGTGGAGAATGGGTCTTCTCTTCCAGGATTCCTGGGCTTTCCACTTTCTTTATTCTGGAGGGAAAGCTGGTGTCCAGGGTAGGGGGGGAAGGGAGTACAACAACCAAGTGACACAGCATGAATTTTTGCTATCATTATAAATATTTATTAACAGGTCCTGCAAAAAACAAGGAAAATGGTGAAGATTTGCTGTTCTCTCCTCCTCTTAAGTTTGCTCAGTGGGCAACTGAGTGCCAACCCTGGACTCAAAGTGAGGCTCACCCAGAAGGGGCTGGAGTATGGTATGTGTGATGTTCTCAGGAGCTGTTAGTGGAATTGTCTGGAATACTGATATGACAAAGGAAAGAGAGGGCAGTGGGAGTAAATGACCCAATGACAGACTATAAAGGAAAGTTTAAGAGCACAATAGAGCAAAGTCAGTCAGCTGCTTGACAGCACTGTACATCATATCATGGTTCATCTGACCTCAGATATTGAATCAGTTAGTTCAGCTCTTCCCATGACTAGAAGTGAGACCTGAAGTAGCACTGCTGGGTCTCAAATGAGATACCACCTTCTTGCTGATTCTGTGTCCGTCACATTTCCTAAGCCAGAAGCACATAACTATAAACTCCGAGGTGCTATCAAAGGCAACTGAAATGATCATTGTTTTCCTGTAGCCAAGGAGGTTGGGCTGGAAATCCTGAAGCAGAATATGGAGAAGGAGCGTTTCCCTGATTTGACTGGCCATGAGAAATTTGGGCTTGGTAATGTCAAATACAACATCTCAAGGTAAGTATTCTCTCTGGGGGCAATTTGTGTTTGACTGAAATTTGAATCTTGTTTTGTGTTCATTCTGACTCATTAAATAAATACTTTTTTTTTTTTTAAATCTTTTCTCTCCCTTTTCTCTCTCATGTTCTAGAATACATGTTACTGCTGTTGAATTACCCAGTGCTTCCATCTCCCTCCTGCCAGGATCTGGGATAAAACTGGTGATTGGAAATGCTTCTCTAACCCTTGATATGAACTGGAACATAAGGACCTGGATGTTGTATGTACAGCTTTGCATGTCCTGGGATTTTTTCCTTGATAGATAATACAAAAATGCAAATTTTAGTTTATTCTTGTGACCCTTTCATGGTAAAGGTGCTCTTTATCAGCTGGCAGCAGTAACTCAGAAGCACAGACTGATGCTTCTCAACAGGTCTGCTGCTGGGAGACAGCCCCTGCCCCCTCGGACATCAGCACTGATAAAGAGCCCATGGCTGAGAAGCACTGCTGCAAATAATACAGGACTGCTGCTCTAGCTGAATGCTGTCATTGTCCAGCCTGCCAGCTAATGACACATTTAGAAAAACTGTAGTGTGGTGGATCACAGCCCAGTATAATAAACCCTCATGGTCCAGTCACGCTGTTAGAAACCCTCTGCTATGCCACCAAGAGATACAGTTCAAAAGCTGATGGAAAATGGATGAGCGAATGGCAGTATCCTTAGAGCATCTCCACACCTTCCTAGTCCCAGGCTGTGCAGAGGAAAGAAAACCCTCTTCCCTTCCCCACAACCCACATTACCTATATTGCTAGACTGAGTGAATTGCAGCAGTCTCCGATTTGCACTGCTGCCAGGGACAGCAGGGCTGCAAGCAGGGGGAGGGGGCCTGGGAGCTGAGGGGGGTGACACAGCAGGAGGCACAGTGCCCTCGCTGGCAAGCAAAGCAGGGTAGTGGCACTGACAAGGACCAACCATGGGCCCACATGGCCAGGCAATTCCATAGTGAGGAGGTGGGGGTTTTTTTCAGTTTTTATTTCTTTTCACTTTATGCAGCAAAGACAGTGGAAGAGGCACAGTGCACATTTCAAAGGTGTTTGTTACCGCAATCTTTTCAACACCCCTGGATAATACAGGCCCTACGTCGATATCCCTCACCAGCTGCCGGACAACTTCTGGTGACGTAGAGATCAAGCTAAATGGGAAAAGTGGGTAAGTGGAAGAGATCTGTATAAACTCTCTCAGAAAAACACTGTCAATGAATGGCACAGAGACAACTTCACAAATTAGGGCACACAGAATTGCTTTTAGGCATCACAAGGCACCACAGGTGACAACTGAGGCCCTAATACAGCATTGAAATGGCCAACATTGATATTTGTCCTTGTATTTACACACAGTAGAAGATAAAGACAGACTCAAACAATCCCTTGTCTTTCTTCAGCACCCACTTCTTTCAAACTTCTGCTCTAATCTTCAACTCTAGGTAGAAGTTACATGCTTGTACTATGCTTCACTCCTCCTAGTCACAGTGCTACGAAAATCAAACAGAACCAGACTGCTGTCTATTAAGCCTCTGGGTATAGCCCTATGAAACAGTATCAATTTTTTTCTTGTAATTTTCTCACTGTCTGAATACCACTCTTGTCACCTGTTTGCGGGGTTGTTTTTGTTTATTTTTACTTGTTTTGGAAGTTCCTAGTGCAGAGACTATTTTGTACATATATGATGGTGGTACTATGAAGAAATCACTTTTTCATAAATATGAATTAACCCAGGCTGAGATGCTTAGTGGTGAAATTATCATCTTTTAAATGGCAGCTCTCTGACAGTGTTTATATTTCAAAAAGCTCCCTTATGTACTAGAATATCACGATAACAGACCATTAAATTCATGTTCTGCAGAGATAGCTGATCTCCTCTTAATGACCATAGTACTTGACCCATTAATTGCCTTCTTCCTTCCCTCTAGCTTCCTGCGTAACTTCTTTATCAAGTATCTGAAGAAACCAATTCACAGGAGCTTGGTCACTAATGTAAGTCTTTCACATTGTGTAGGGGAGGGGTGTAAGGAGGATAGCAATCACAAGTCAGTGCTGTGAACTTGGCAAAGGAAGAACTAGAAAAATGATCCTGTAATAGTCCTATTCTGGTCTGATCAGCACAGTTATCATTTTCCCAGCCAGAAATGATTCCAGATAAAGTGACAAGTTCATAGCCAAGATAGTGACACAGCTAGGCTCAAGCGAGACAGCAGTAGGGGTGGAAAATGTAGTTATTTTTCCATTCCAATGCAGAGTAAGTCCCTGCCTGTGTACCTATAGGCATCCAGGGGTTTGGGTCATTTTTATGCTTGGCAAACAAAACATATAATGGGTGATGCATAGAGAAATTACAGTATATCATCTGATAGTATGACATATTTTTTCAACTTCATCGTATCAAAGAGGTGAGTAGTTCTGATGACAACCTGCCCAGGGCCACTGAGAGGAGACAGAGCTTGAGATGGCTGTCATTTTGTCCAGGGATTTACAGTTGGACTCGATGATCTTAAGGGTCTTTTCCAACCTAAATTATTCCATGATTCTGACCAATGTGAGATCTGTCGTTGCACTATTTAAGACTATGGTTTTGTCACCCCCACCAGGCTGCCTCTGGAAACTTCCCTCTTTTTTGCGGCTCTGATATAGGACATGCTTACATTGCACCAAGCAGAAATCTTGGGGGATCCAGTTAGCTGAAGAGAAGCCAGATTAGGTGTTTTTATAAACAAATGCTGCAATGTGTGTCATGCAGCAGAAAGATTTGCTAGCACGCATGTAAGAGGTGCTTGCACATCCATGCTAATCAGGCCATAACTTGAATGTGCTTTTATTACAGTCATGTCCCAATATCAGAGCTGGGATCCAGTTGATAGATGAAGACCTCCGATCACTGAATGGTGAGTCATTAGTGATACCTTTTCCTTCTGTTTTCTCTCTTCTGATCAGTGAAATTCTGCCGCTTCCTTAACGGCAGCTGCTTAGCAATGCCTCCAGGAGTGATATCAGTCCCTCTGCTCCATCTGCTCCCTTGCATACAAAACCACAGTGAAATAAAGGCTGAGCTACTTGTGCAAGAAATTTGTGTTTCTAAGAGCCAAGGACTTGGTAGCAATTCTCAACTTGCAAATGTGGCAGTGTGCACTTCTGGTGTGAGAGATGCCACTTAGAGGCCACACAGTACTGATGCTGAGGCAGTTTTCCCTTACCATGCTCCAAGTCCTCCTGCACACATAGCACTTTACAAGCTGAAGCCCTCTCTCCTAGCCTGCCTGGAAATTAAGTTTTACTTGCCTATTTATCAGATTTGCCAGAGGCAAAATGAAAAAGCTGCTTTGCAAAAAACGTCTCACTTGAACCACTTTGGGTTAGATTTGCAGGCATTTAAGACACCCCAAGTATTGGTCAGATACCATGTGCAAAACAGGTATCTAAGCAGATTGGGCACCCTCCTTCTGGGAAAGTATTTGCAAGTTACAGGCACTTTGGATGCTCTTAGAACTGCTTGACAAGAAATCCCAACACCTCCTCCTGAAGCACTGACATGGCCATCTCCTTTTTTGGATTACACCAAACTTACTTTCCACAATGAGAAAACAACAGACAAACTAGAGAAGGTGCTTTACATAAGGTCTCAGTAGAAACATCAGATCTTAGGTCAGAATGCATGTTAGGAGGTCCCTGGTTATGTTTTTCACTACTCTCTAGAACAATTTGTATCATTCTCCTTCAGAAACTGACTTAGTTTTAAGTATACATAAAATATTTCTGTGTTTTTTGTAATATTCTGTGTCTTATCTACCACCCTTACAGCTGTAATGCAGATTGATGATTTGGCTGAAGTAGACTACTCCTTAAGTAGCTTGCCAGCAGTATTCCGACCATTCATTGACCTGGACTTGAAGGTAGCTGCCTGTAGTGCTGCTTGCCAACATTGCTGTGGGTTCCATTAGTCTATGAGACACTTTCTAAGAGGACCATGATTATTGTTCTTAGCATAAAGGTTCAGTATCTGAGAAGACAGACATTTCAAAGCATTATTGAATTTGTTAAAGTAATAGTTTCTAACAATCCTGTTGTGAAATGAATTATTTAAAAGCCATGTCCTTTTCTTTAAACTGCTGTTGGGTTGGTTGTGAGAAATAGAGAGCAGTTAAAGTTGACTAAGCATGACAGAAGAAAAGAGAAAGGGAAAAGAAAGAAAAAAGGTATTCAACCTCATCTTCCTCTCACTGTTGATCAATATCTGTGACTTCAGTCAGTCAGGGTAGTATTTCTATACATGGGACTAACTAGATGTGCCTGCTGTCAGATGAGAGAGGAAGAGAAAGAGCAAGACTATCAGAGGAAAAATTAAGCCTCTGGCTTCTTGAATGAGAAGATCAAAAGCATGGGAGCCCAAGGAGTCCTGCTGAGTCTGAGGACGTGAAAGTTTGTTTCAAATTAAGGAAAACATCTCCTTATGTACTGAAACTAAAATCTGACTAGTTTCTAATTCTGAAATGGATTCATTGTCATTCTGTATAAGCTGATTTGATTGAGGGTAGTTGTCATCATTATAGTATCTGAGGTCCTTAATTAAGTTTAAGCTGCCATGTGCTTGGTGCCCTACAAAGGCAAAATGAAAAGACAGTCTTGTCACAAAGATCCTATAAATTCAGTATTAAAAAAAAGGACAACAAGGAAATAAGAGAGCTAGAAACACAAAGGAAAAAAAAGTTAGTATCTGTTTGTACGGTAGACACTGGTCTCAGCACACCAGCTCTGCTGTCAAACTCTTCTGAGTATTGCAGACTCTAGATTTTAAGCAGGGACTTGAGTCAGACTAAAGAGGTAAAATCATGGCTGTTCCAAGAGCTACTCTCCCACATAAGTGGGGAGACATACAAAGACTGGTAAATCCAGCAAGTGAGGATTCAATGGAGAGGTCACCAGTTGTGATTCAGCACTTTGTAAGCATTTTGATAGTCCTTAAAAGGCAACAGGAACTTTAGAGCTGGATGAGAAAATAAAGACAGACAAAATACATTTGCAATGAAACAGAAACAGGGGAACTAATAAAACGGACATAAAAAACTTTAAATGTCTTCATCATTTTAAATCAGTTTTACCTTTTTGTTTAATCTTGATGCATTTAGAAGTCTTAGATCTGCAAGGTTTGGCTAATATGATGGGTAATGCAGAAGACAAGATAGGCATTTTAGGTTTATCTGACACAACTTTCCTCTCTCATAAGCCTTTTGTCTGCACAAGTTATCAACTTGATTCTGGGCAGAGTACAGTGCTGATTTTGACCAAGAAAGACCTCCGGTTTTAGAGATTAGATCAATTTTGTAATTGAGATCATTGGATAGCTCTTAAGCAGCAGTTCTCAGGTTTAAATTCCTGGAGATGAGGAAGGGAGAAAGTAAGGCTTTTCAAAAAGGAGGACCACTAGTCATGTTCTTCATGCAATATGAAGGTCTATGCCCTTAATTTAGAGGGTTTGTGATCTGAGGTGGCAGACTGTCCTTGGTAGGTGACCAGTATCACAAAAGACAGATCTTGGGCCTCATCTGTAAAGATGTCCAAATGCTGGAACTTGCCTTCACCGCCTGCTTGAAAGCACCAAGCCTTCAGGGTGTACTATAAAGCCTGCATACTCATTTATATACCAAATGAATGGCCTGGGCAAAGTCAAGGAAAGTAGCATTCATTGTCTGCAGTCATGGTAATGTTACATTTTGACTTTGTTTTTTATCTCTGACAATAACTTCCAGGGCGTAGTCTTCCCAGCTGGAAACTATACTGACTCTCCCTACGTGGCAGCTTCCTTCACAATCCCGGACCAAAGTAACTCCATGCTCCACCTTGCCTTCTCTGAGTATTTCTTTCAGACCTCCTCATTTGCTTACTACACCGCAGGGGCCTTCAACAGGACCATTGCAGAGGAGGTGAGCAGGACACAGAGGAATGGGGTCAGAGTGACTCAGCTAGGGCTTTGACCTGCCAAATGTCAGTATGT
Organism: Callaeas wilsoni; assembly: GCA_013398955.1. NCBI lineage: Eukaryota > Metazoa > Chordata > Aves > Passeriformes > Callaeidae > Callaeas > Callaeas wilsoni. The sequence continues at coordinate 36,716 of VWPU01007083.1, forward strand.
GGCCATATAAAGCTCTTAGTTGGTCTGTAGAGTCCTGAGACAATAGATTATAAATACTAGGGTATTGTTATTCTCTTTTATTTATGCTCTATATAGATGCCTCAGGTCACAGCCAGGCATGCCAAGTTCCACTGAGCAAGGTACCAAATACTGCCAACTTTGTTACAAAATATAAGGGTTTTGTAGGCCTGAGGCACAGACTTCTCTAAGAGGGACAAGGCATCAACTCTGGAGAATTTTGCAGCCTCCGTGGCTGTTTTCTGAGGGATCTTCATAGAATGAAAGTACTACAGGGCCCTTGTAAGCAAAGCATATGTCAAAGCACAGCATCTGTGGCTTGGAGGCTGCCCGATTTGGCTAACCTGACTGCAGGAGGTTCAGTAAGTCCCAAAACCTATAGACTGCAGCCCAAACTGTAATGAAATTAAGCATTTGCTTTCTGAGGGATTATTTTGGAATGTATTATTGGGCAGGTGCTTTAAGTATATCGAGTCTCTTAGGAATATTTCTGAGAGGCACAAAATCGAAGATTCATTGAAATGACAGTAATAAGGCATTTAGAGAAAAGCTGACCATGAAGGTCAAATCTGGTAACTCATTTGTTTTCTCTCTTTTATTTTTTCCTTCAGACTTGCAGCTATTTTAATATAAACACAGAGATATTTGGCAGTATTATCCCTGAGGTAAGGATCATTACTTTCACAAAGTCTTAAGGAAGCCAACCAGTGTGGATGTCAAGACACTTCACTACTGGGGTATCCCAAAGGCTTGTAGGGTCAGCAGGGCTCCTGCGCTGGAGAGGCAGGCACGTGTGTGCCTTGTAACAGCAGAGCAGATGGGCCTTGTCACTTCCCACTCCATGATGAGTTGAATGACTTGCACTGTTACCAAACATAATCGTGGCCCATAACCTTCCACATCAATCTTTTCTCTGGGCACCATGCCCAAGCCACAGCTGTTCCCACCTAAAACCAGCTCTAGGCAGGAAAAAGCTTCCAGTGATGAATCTTGCTTTGAGAGACCTCCAAGAGGGCCTCAGCTCAGAAAAAAACACCTTTCTCCTCCTCAAACCTGCATAATTCTCTTTGCTTTGCTGCTGGCCTGTGACTGATGAGCAGAAAGACCTGGGAAGGGACCACATGCGGGAAAATGAGCTAACAGATGGACAGGAAACATTACATCCTATGGAACAGACAAGGCAGATGCACAGGATTTCCATTTATTTTAGGTGGAGGAGATGAATATAACAGTACAGAGAATATGAGCATGCATGGCTTCCACCAGCCTTCTGAGACATAATGAGAAACCAAAAATGAGCATAAGAACACCTAGGCTATAAATGCCAAGGATGGGTTTAAATCAGACTAACGGTTCAAAGTACTTCACATTCTTGTTTGCTTCCCAGATGTTATCAAGTTCCTTCCTCAGAAATGTAAGAATTCTCCAAGGGCAGTCATGTATGGTGTTCTCCATAAAATGCCATAAGCATTGATGCTAATATTCCACCCCCTTGAATACTGAGCTCTGTGAGCCTATTCAGTCTTCAGGCAATGAACAGAGTCAGGCTCCACTGAGGACAGTCCACAGGAGGAACCCATCTCCTGAGACGGGTGAATTTCAAAGTGAATGACTCCTGAGCTGTTTTATTGTGTGACTAAATACCACATTCGTGGTCTATTTATCTCCTCTGTTCACAACCAAGTATTTAATTTCTCTTGAAATGGTATGGAAAAATTTGTATTCAAGTGGAAGGAACTTTCCACTGCATTCCTGAGTGGCCACTACTGTTAATTTAGCACCGCAGAAAACCTTTATTTCCTGCTTACCTGAAAGAATCTTATGTTAGCAGCTATCCTTAACAGTATTATCCTTAGCAGTATTCCTATCATAAGGAACTACTTCAAGATTATTGCTTAAAAAGTGAGAAAATGCAGTATTCTGATCTCTTCTACAAGAAAAGTGTTTTTCTTTTTTTCTTTTTTTTTTTGTCTTTGAATCTTACAGGTAGCTAAATATTCAGTTACACCCTACCCAGTGATGTTGAAGCTAATGGCTACTGAAATCCCCATCATCAACTTAGAGCAGGATTCCTTCACAGTAGAGATTCAGGGCTCCGGGGAGGTGTTGGCTGTTCTGCCAGACTCAACCACCCAGTCTCTGTTCACACTGAACATAGTAAGTACAACAAACAAGGTGACATTTAACTCTGGGTTAAATATGTTTGTTCCTTCCTTCTGTTAAAACTCTGTACAAGACACAAAGAAAATACCAAATTTCTAGTACTTATGCATGCAAATTCCCCTTAGTCACAGGTGATGTAGGCATGACCTCACCTACCCTATAGGACATTTCTATGGCAAAGAACATTTTCCTATAGATGGACAAAAATCCAAACATATAGTGACTCTGATTAAGCAAGGTTTTGTTCTCTGGAATGACAGTTCTGCAAGTGTGAGTCATGCCTCTTGGCAACTTGTTCGTGTCTTTGATTAATGAAATCTCATTACCCCCATTTCAGCTCTTGTCAGTGCCATTCAATCAAAGAGACATTTACTGTGTGCAGCCTTGCAATGAGAAAGTTGCATTTACCTAAAACAGCTTCCATGCATAACTGGAAAGATGGTATTTATGTATTTGTGACTAATTCACAGGAAGGTCCTGGGGCTTTTTATGTCTGGTAACCCATGGTTTCTTTATTCTGCAGGCAGCCAACACCAGCATTTCTCTGAATATATTTGATCAGAAGTTGATGGGCTCGCTATGTTTGAACAGGTAATCTAACTTGGGATGAAAAAGATTTCCAGCCCTTTGGAAAACAATGTTAGCAATCCCAGCATGAATAGTTTAGACATATGATCAGATAACTATGAATATGTTTTGCTGGTAAATTCATCTGCATTAGATTCTGTAAATCTGGCAGCACTTGTACAGTTTAGAGAAGGCAGGAAGCTTCTCTCTGACAACTGCCATGGCCCCAAGGGACTTCCCACCAGCTGTGGACTGCTGCAGGGAAGTGGTCTAACTGGACGTCTCTGTTTTTTACATCTACTCTCCCCTCTGAGCTAGATAAACGAAGCATGCAGGGCAGTTTTGATGACCATAAAGCATCTGAGAGTTTCCCTCATCACTTTCCAGCTGGCAAGATGTCATGGCTTTCTAGACAACCTGTGCCACTAAAGAATGTCAGAGCAGTCCAGGGCACAGTAAAGAACCCGGGCCCCTGCAGGTCCCCTATGCAGATATTCCTATAGCAGACATGCACCAACTGAAGTCGTGCAACTTCCAGGGTTCAGAAAGCTGGAGACCAGAGGCTAGGTCATTTACACATCTAACATGTCACATTTCATGGAGAAGAAGCTCTGTGTACCAGGATCTCACAACTGGGAATTTGGACTCCAATTTCATAAAAGTCCCTAAGAAAGACAAAGGGTTAGGAACATGCAGAGTTCATCAGGGCAGAGGGATGTTAGGAATTTAAGGAGGATAGTGCTGTTAGCATTTTCTGCGGTAATTTTCAAAGAAAAAAACCTAGAGTGTGCTGGAAGCTGGCCTTGAGAACTCAGGTATTGGTGCTGACGAAACTCAGAAGTCGTTTGTTGGATACAAGAGTAACATAGGGAATAAGTACTTCAGTTTGGAAACAGAGGCAGTAGCAACAAAGCCAGCAGCAGCAGTACCACACAATGAACAGATCCTTTCTTCCTGGTAAGACTGACATGAAAGCATTATGCAGATGTACCAAAATCCTTGCAAAATACCTGACACTCTGCAAGTCCTTGGTAAAATCAATCGTCAGTAGGATTTCCAGACCAGCACAGAGGGAGAATCACACTCACATTGCTGGCTACAGCCCATCTAGCACACGCTTGCATGGATGCTCACCAACGCTCCAAGAAAACCGTGTCTTTCTCTATGCAGCAGTATGCCGTGTGTGAAATTGCTTCAAAACTCTCTTTACAGATGCTCCTTAAGGCCTGGAGTTCTACAGCAATGACTGCACATGATTAGAATAACTGTGTTTATCCTTTCTTAGTGACTCATCTTGTTTCACTTCTTTCCCTCAGGCTCCAGTTCTCCCTAGCCCATTCCAATGTTGGCTCTTTTGAGGTAAGTGGGTAGTTAAAGCATACAGGAAATGCAAACCAAGAATATTGGTGATATCAAGGCTGAAGAGTAAGCAGCTAAATTTTCTCTGTATTTCTAAATCATTTGGCTTCATTCCCAAGTGGCTCTTTTCCTCTCTTCTGACAGCCACCTCTCTATTCTGGACTTAAAAGCACACTCTTAGGGGTAAGCTAGTGCTCTGCAAATGAGACATTCTGTAGTTCCCCCGGCTGCAGTAAGCAGAGACCTCCCAAATCATCACGGTGAAACAGAGCAGACCTGACCGGTAGCAGCAGAGCAGAGCACCGTCTAATGGTCACAGGCACCGGCATTCCATGGGCTGCAGTGGTGCTCATCAAGGTGCTCGGAATTTTAGGGCAGGGAGGGGGAGTCAAGATACTTCCCTCAGAGGCCTGAAATAGTGCAGTTGTAGCCTTGAAGGGGAAAACCCGGCCTCCGCAGACAGTCGTTTCATTCTCTGTGTAATCAATCAGTTCCGAGTAGCTGAGGAGAAAGGATTGAAACTGTTCTGGTCCTGCTTTGCTATTGGTGATGAATTATCTCACAAATAAAGCAAATAAACTGTTTTAAATTAAAATGTTGGCCAAGCATAATGAAATCCATTTGCATTTTGCATCTCACTTCCTTTACATCATTCCAAAACTTTAAGATCCAAAGTTCACTTGAGCTTATGATTCTTTGAGGCCAAAAGAGAGCTGGAAGTTGAATAAGAGCCTACTAACTCCACCCAGGATTAGGGCACAATAGTTCTAACACCATCAGGAAATGATGGCTAACTCAGTTTTCTTGTCTGTGGCAGGTCTCGCTTCTGGAGAACATCCTATCTTACATTTTACAGACTGAAGTAATTCCATCAGCTAATGGTAAGGCTGTATTTGAAAGCATTAGCTGAAAAGCTTCCAGCAGAGTGTCTGATTCTAGGAACTTCTACTGACTTTCTGATTAAGATTTCAGCTCCCATTAACTTCAGTGGAAAATGACCATCAGCCAGTAAGCAGTGAAAGGGGGAGACTGATCTGTAGGGGTGTAAGTGCTCCCTCTCACTGGCACTGTTCTGCAGAAAGGGCAAAAATTACTTGGAAAGTAAAAATTCATCTGCCTTCATCTCAGTCTAGGTGGCCCTGATGCATCAGGGAGAAAAGTATATCTCTCTCATCTGCACACCTGCCTGAGGCCACCATATGTGAAATGTATTCCTTTTTATTTAGACCAGCACAGAGCACTTTCCTCTCATAAATCTTATTTAAGGCCCTAGAGGGAGATACAGATTTGTGTCAGCCCTCTGTACTGGGATGAACATCACCTTCTTTAGTTAATGGATACAAATGGGAACAGGTTCAAATGATGGTAGAGCTGTATTAACAATCCCTCAGGGATCATTAGGGACAAATCGCTGAGTATGTAATGTGTTGAACATGAAATGCCTTGCTTTGGCTGCAACACTCTGCCAAGAGAGAAGTGCTTGTAATAATTTTTTTCCCATTGGTAAATGAGCATCCTAGCGACCTCCCAGGGTTGCTTGTGAAGACTAAGAGGCTAATTGTTATAAATGATCTACAAGTCTCTGGATAAATAGTGTTGTTGAAGGTTCATTGTCTTTCTAATGCCTACCTAAATAATTGTTTGTCTCTTTTTTTAAGCTAAACTGTCAAAAGGATTCCCTCTTCCCAATCTGGCCAATGTTACCCTGACAAGACCTCACATTACAATTGTACAGGTGAGATTTTGATACTTATGAAAGATTTTCCTTTATGAAAGGTTATCACTTTTTTTTTCTTTTTTTTTCACATGGCATTTATTCACCTCCTATCGTGCCAGAAATTTGCTGTATTTGAGCTACTTAAGTAATGAAAATGGGTTTAAAATGAGATCTGTAATAATGGTAAAATTCTATTAGAAACAAATATATCTTTCTTTGAGAGGAAAAGTTAGAACTGACTATTTAACTATGGAGTTATCAAATACACAACTTGTTCAGCCTTGCAAGTTGCAATTCAGTTTAAAAATAGGTTTAACATATTGCTCAAGTTTGGCCAGTCACATCAAATTAGAGTTATTGCTATCTTACAGTCCTGTTGAATACTTGAAATATGAGAGGGAGGCGAATTCAATTTTGTGCACCTAGGATGCCCGGATTTTGTTAATATTTGGTGATAATGACTGAGGCTAGTAGCCAAAAGTAGTTAGTGAGCTCTCAGAAAATATTTTTTTGCCTTCTGGTTATATTTCTCCAAATCCAGCTCGTAGTTTGAGCAGACAGAATGTTGCTAGGCAACTTGTTAGTACAAGGGCATTGCTGACAAAGGAATGCCCAGAATATGAGTAAACTTGTTGCATTTCTCCACTTGTTTACCAACTTCTCAAAGTTATTTTCAGCTTTGCAGAGACTCCTAAATCTTTGTTTGTGATTAAGCACAAAACACAACTCAGGAAAGGAAACGCAAAGGTTGTTTTTAATTGTTCTTTGCCTCCCACATACCTGGTTCCCTACAAAATATTATACAATATATATTATATAATATATACAAAAGCTTGGAGACTGCTTTGAGTGGCACTCACTGCCAACAGTCTTATAGACTGATAGTGAATGAAGGATTTTAGTGATTCTGTGGTGCCCGTTTCCCCCTCACGTTCTCTAACCAGTCTCCTCATCAGTAACTAGGAATGAGAGACAACACAGAATTGCTATGCCCTGCCAAAGTGAATGAGATTCCATTTAAAGGCTAGTTCCAGAGTTTCCACTTCCAGTCCCAGTCTGATAGCTATGGTCAACAGGAAGAAAAACAATTCTTACTTTTCATAAACAGACAGGCTGGATGGTGCTTTGAGCTACCTGATCTAGTGGAAGGTGTCCTTGCCCACGGCAAGGGGGTTGGAACTGGATGGTTTTTAAGGTCACTTCCAACCCCAACCAGTCTGTGATTCTGTGACTGTGATGAACTGCTCTCTGCAGGCTCATTGCTCTGTATGTCCTGACAGTGGGGGAAGCTTTAAAGACAAGTTTAGATTAAATGGCTAATTCTTAAGTGGCGCAAATTAGGTAAAAAATAATCCCACATTGTGATGATTGCCTAGGTGCCTCAGGGCTCAGATGAACCTTCCTGAGTAGGCTGTATGAACTTTAGATTCCTTTCTGTCACTAACACGATGCAAAGGGACAGCACCCAGGGAAAGATGGAGCCCTTTTGCAAAGTTCAAAGGACAGAGCTGAGTAAAACTTGTTACTTCCAAGGCTCAGCTCTTCTCAATAGATTTTTGGACATTAAACACCAAGATCAACTTGAAATCAAGAAACCCCAAAATAAAACATTCATTTTAATTCACAGTATGTCCATGACTGTTGTTCTCCCCGCAGGGACATGTGTTGATTTCGACTGATGTCCACTACAAACACTAAAGGAGAAGAGAGACCACTTGTTAAGCATGAACTTCAAATCAAGTCAATAATGTGACTCTGAAGATGAAACACTGTCCAGTTCTGCTGAAATGTTTAACTTGACCTCTGACAACCCCCATCCTGGTTGGGGGCAAGAGGAGGTGCTGGGAATCAAAAATAGCTGATGGAACGGTTAGCTGGTTTAATGGTGGTAAAAAGCAGGACCCAAGGGAGAACATGTAACACGTGCTTGACATTTATTTATTCTATAGTTTAACTGATGCAAAAATGTTTTTAAGATTAATGACTCTTTTGAAATACAATTTTGTCTATACACTTCCAGAAAGAGGCTGCAATCTCTTAAAATTAGGAAAAGTACATTGTCAAAATGCTGCTAGGGCAGATAGAGCTGCTAATATGTTTCTCCTGTAACAATCTGAAACATTTCCCTTCTGTACGCGATGCATGAAGTAGGGAGGGAGTGATCCCTTTCCAGAACCATGGAACCATCAGACTGGGAACTGTCCCAGTTACAATGGGAACTAAAATCTTTGCAGTGTCTTAACATAAATCTTCAGATGCAGAAGCAGGACGAGAGACAGTAGCACTACTACTCTCCGTCTCTCCCTGTGACTCTTCATATCCTTGTGCCTGTCATGTGCCCTGTTTGGTGCTGCTTAGCCATGTTAGATACATTTAACTCCTTCAGTGTTTCTGGGTAAAGCCTCTAAATCTAATTCTCCGACATCTTTGCCTGAAGTTAGACACATTTCTTACTTCATTTGAGTATCTTATCTTACCCTCTTTCTTTCTCCTCCTCTTTTTCCAATACTATATTAGTGTGCAAATGTGAACAGAGTTCTGCAGAGTGCCATGCCTGCCCTGCAATGCCTAGGTGTGCTTGTGCTTTGGCCAAACCTGGGCGAGGAGCCGGCTCTGGCCTCCCGAACACCTGCTTCCCCCTTGCTGAGAAACGCAATCAGCGATGGGGTGCGGGCAGCTTTTGCCTGTCCGGAGCTGAGCGAGCTTATCCCACCTGCTGCAGGGCGGTACCTAAACACCCCACGGGCCAAAGCTGCTCTGCCCCGCGGGTCAGCACGCACAGACACTTCTAAGAAACAGTTGGGTTTTTTCCACGCAAAGCAGCCCGAAAGCCGTACGTGGTGTGAGGGAGGAGGCAGCCAGGTGCAAACCCCGCTGCGCTCCCTCTCACAGCCCGGCCCGCGGGTACCGGGTGCCTGGCAGGGGCTGCTCCGGCATCGCGGGACACGGCCCCGGCATGGGCTTCTCTGGGCGAGGCCCAGTCCCCGGCACGGGTGAGGGAGGGACGGACGGACGGACGGAGGGAGGGACGAAGGAGGCAGGGCTGACGGAGGAGGTTTGAGCCTCGGCGGCTCCTGTCCGCTGCTGCCGCGGGACCGCGTCAGTTCCTGCCGCCGGCCAGCGCTGCCATCGGGATCCGCCGAGCGGGAGCGCCGCCGCCATGAGCCGCAGCTACAATGATGAGCTGCAGTACCTGGACAAGATCGACAAGAACTGCTGGCGGATCAAGAAGGGCTTCGTGCCGAACATGCGTGTGCGTGGGAGGGGGCCTGGGTGACCGGGGCGGGGGTCGGAGGAAGGGGCGCGGGGTCGGGGTCGGGGCGCAGCCGGGCGGCTGACTGCTCTCCCCGCAGGTGGAGGGCGTTTTCTACGTGAACGACCCGCTGGAGAAGCTGATGTTTGAGGAGCTGCGCAATGCCTGCCGCGGCGGAGGTGCGTCTGGCGGGGAGCGGACCCCCTGCCCCGGGGGGTGACACAGAATCAGTGGGTTTGGAAAAAACCTCTGAGATCATCGAGTCCAGCCTGTGACCCAAGACCACCGTGCCAGCTAGACCATGGCACTGAGTGCCACGTACAGTCTTTCCTTGAACACCTCCAGGCACGGTGACTCCACCACCACCCTGGGCAGCCCATTCCAACGTGTAATCCCCCTTGCCCTGAAGAAATTCCTCCTAATGTCCAACCTAAATCTCTCCTGGCACAACTTAAGACTGTGCTCTTGTTGTGTCACGGGTTGCCTGGGGGAAGAGGCCGCGTGCTCTGCCGCAGGGCTGGCCCCGCACGTCCCTCCCCGAGCCGCGGCGTGCAGCCGACAGCGGGGCCGGCCGGCGGGTGGGTGTGTGGAGGCGGCAGGCAGGCAGGAGCGAGCTGTGCCGCCGTGTGTGCCGCTGCCGCCCGCGGGGCAGCACGGGCAGCTGGAGCAGGGCCTGTGCCCGGCCCTGGCGGGCGGGCCCAGCGCTGCCGGCTGCGCTCTGCGCTCAGGAGCGTTCCCCGAGTGCCCGCTCCCAGAGTTCGCTGTGCGAGGATACGGCCTGGGCCTGTGCTGGGTGAGGCTGGAGTGCAGGGCTGGAGCCGAGCTGCCAGCTGGGCTGGTGGGAGCGCACTGCTGTTTTAGCACAGACCCCCCTCTATTGGTGCAAATACCGCAGAAGATGGTCTTCAGTGAAATAAACAGCGCAGTTAATGAAAGTGCGGACTGTGCACAATCCCAGGTGCTTTATACTGGATTAGAAGGCTCGTTGGTGGCTGACTTCTCTTTTGCCACTGTTTTAAATAGCCTCTTTAGAAAGTGTTTTATTGTGATTATCATGGTAAATTATCAGATTACTGTTTTTTTAAAAAAATGTTTTTTCAGGTGCTGGTGGCTTCTTGCCCGCTATGAAACAGATTGGGAATGTGGCCGCATTACCTGGCATTGTTCACGTGAGTATCTGCTCTGAAAGTCTGCTCTTTTTCTGTTTCCATTTGCCTGAGATTATTGCATTCCAAATGGGAACTCTGTTATGGGAAGAGGTACGGACCAAAGTTCTTCTCAAAACAGTTTGTGTGTTAGGGGCCTGGCTCTGAGTAAGGAGTGCTTGCAAGGGCAGGCTGCAAAACTAGGTTGTCCGAAAGGGAAGTATCCACTTACTTCATTGCTTGTCTTTTGACATGAAGTTTTTCGTGCTGTTTCATTTTCTTCAGCCACCTTTACCCACTGTTCATACTAACTGCTTGTTGGTTTTGAATTGCTTGTGCTCTGGAATACGTGGAGAAGTATGGAAGGAGCAGGAGGTGGTACTATTGTCTGTATTAGTGTTGCTGGCCTAATGTGAGTAGTGAGCCTTGCCATGCACTCAACACTGCTTCCCCTCATCCTGTGCCTTTTTGGAAGCAAAGCATCAGATATAATGATGCAGGAGAAAAACGGTTACCTGTGACTCTTCAAGAAGTGCAAAGTATGATGTGGAAATGATCTTTTTCACATTCAGTAGTGCATATATTAACAAGTAAGAAATAACAGAATTTTTTTAATTGTCTCTTTTGGCAGAAGTTTTGAATTTATGGTTGCAGTAAAAGGCAAACCATCATGCTGTTAAACGTCTTAGGGGTCAGCGTAAAATGGAGTAAGGTAGAATAGTAACAACCTGCTAAAATGGGAATTTTGGCTGGTAGTTTGTAGAAGAGATGCTACAATCATCTACATATTGAAATCTTCACTTTTTATTTCCAAACCAAGGATTTCTTAGTGATGGCAAGGAGAGGTAGAAGAAGTGAATAATCCCATTTAAAAGTACTGTTCGCTTCAGTATGTGGTAGAACTTTAATAGATATTGAAAAGTTCCAATTTCTGACAGTTTTCTGGCTGTCAGGGAGTGTTTGCTTCAGAGTGAGGTCTGCTCTCTGCTTTGACTGTCCTGTAAGTGCAGGAGATAAGATAGCAACCTGAATTGATGTGTTCACTCCACCTACATCTGAACATCCATTCTCATTTTGGTATATTTGTTCGCAAATGTGGCAGCCACTGCCGCAAGGCAAAGTATAACCAAGGCAACTCTGCAGCACTGAGTTTCCTAAATCTTTAAAATTGCCTTTCAGAGATCAATAGGCCTTCCAGATGTCCATTCTGGCTATGGATTTGCTATTGGCAACATGGCTGCCTTTGATATGAGTGATCCTGAAGCAGTGGTTTCACCGGGTAAGGATGACTGACTTAACCTACTCTGAGATAATCTGGGATGGCATAAATAAACTTTTCAAAATGGCAGGACTTTATACTACTTTACATTCATTAGCAAAGCAAAAAATACTAGAATTATAGGGAGTTAAAGGGTGCTTAATTCTTGCACTTGAAATCCTTATTCTTTATGGAGCAGGTAGATACACTGAGAACAGCTAAACAGTACAGGGAGAATTGCCCTTGTGTTTGTGGCTCAGACTTGTGATATCCCTCAGTTTTGAAGGGAGAGCACAAGCCTTTGACCTTGGGTTTCACCAGGTTGATAAAGAACTGACTGGTTTCTTTGAGCATTGTTTGTAAACATCTTTTGAGGATATTCCTACACTTTTACTTAAAATGTGACCTTACAGTATGTGTGTCTCTTTACTAAATACCCAAATCTTAGGTTACTGACAGTTTGAAGCTTGTGTGGTTGCCATGAAACGTGGTACTCATGTTTCAGTTTTTCTTGGATCACTTCAAGTGTTCCTGATTGACTCAGACCCAAGGTCTCTTAGTTTGGTATCTCCCCTCTAACATTAGTAATACCAGAACCTTCATACTAAAGATGGCATGATTATCTTTCCCATTAGGCCTTGACTTGTAGTATTTATAAGTATAAATAGTAAGAGTTAAGCAGAACACCAAGAAATTTAATATTCCTTGTGAGTATTTATTACTCCTTATAGCTATTTATTATTTATTCCAGTGAGAATTCAAAAAAGAGCTGACTTTCAGGGATTGCTTTCAAGAACGTTTTATGTCAGGGAGCCATTCTAAGATCTGTCACTTTTCTTCAGACCTTAGGCAGAAGAACAGGAATGTTCTCTCTACTTTCTATGGGCAGTGTGTTTTATAATTGTGTCCACTTCTCTTTGTCAGCTTGCTGGAGTAACTTTGTAAGCAGAGAGCTGTGTAGGAAATCGTACAGCTATGTCAGCTATGTCTCGAAGTCTGAGGCTTCATGTAAATCTCTTAAAATGAAGCTTAATGCAGTCCTGCTTTTTTTTCCCCCAGTATTGTGTCACCAAAAAAGGAGTGCGATTACAGCATTCAGTACATGCTCCCTGAGATGGCTTTTTTCCACTTGTAGGTGGTGTGGGATTTGACATCAACTGTGGCGTCCGCTTGCTGCGGACAAATTTGGATGAAAGTGATGTGCAGCCTGTGAAAGAACAGCTCGCCCAGGCTATGTTTGACCACATCCCTGTTGGTGTCGGCTCCAAAGGCGTCATTCCCATGAATGCCAAGTAAGAGAATGACTTTGTGCACACATCACTAGAGAGGACATCTCTGGTGTTTGTTTTGATGCAAGATTCATCAGTGTGAGATTTCTAAGAAAGAAAAAGTAATTTTAAAATGCTTTCCATTCTTTCTGCATATGTGCTTTGCCAGGACTGACATAATCGTCAATGCACAGTCAGCTCGCTCTTCCCCCATTTGAACCCCTTAAAGGTTCTTGCTGGGTTCTCATTTCTTCTGACAGAAAACTTCCATAAGCATAAAGATATTTTTTTAATGGGATGAGAGATAGGATTATAGATAGAAAGTAGGGTATTTCCCACCCAGCAAAGAGGAAAAACTAATGACTTATCAAAAGTTAATATATTTGTAGAGCTTGATTTTCATTAAGTATTAAGAAGCTGGACTTGTTGTTAGGAGAGTTGGGGGCTGACCATAACATCATAGAATAATTTAGGTTGGATGGGATCTTTTGAGGTCATCTTGTCCAACTCCTTGCAGGAAGGATCTAAATCTAAAGGTAGGTCTAACAAAAAAATGGCATTAAGTTGCTCACGGCCATATCCAGTGGAGTTTGGAGTATATCCAAGAATAATCATCTTATGTAGGTGTTTGATAATTGCAGGGATTTAGAAGAGGCACTGGAGATGGGTGTGGACTGGTCTCTCCGGGAGGGCTATGCCTGGGCAGAGGACAAGGAGCACTGTGAGGAATATGGAAGAATGCTGCAGGCCGACCCCAACAAAGTCTCTTCAAGGGCAAAGAAAAGGGGCCTGCCTCAGGTAATGTTATGTTTCAGGAGGGCTGTGCATGCTCCTAGGGTTCCAATGTAAAGGTTAGAGAGTAGTTCTCTAACTATGTGTCTTTTCTTCAAACTCTGTCTAGCATTTCCGGGCAGGGGGAAAGGTGAGATGGTGAGGTCAGTTCTGAACAATTCTTGACAGAACTGCAACAGAGGAGAATAATACTGGCCATACCCAAGGTCCCTGGGGCCATCAGGTATTCATCAGGTATTCATCTGTTAACACCTGGTACTGGAAGTTATGTTGGGTGGCATTTCCACGTCCTGATGTATTTTGTTTTGAAGAGATAGGCAAGTTAAGGTTCAACTTTGTCCTTGTTTGTTCAGCAAATTAATAGCAGGGCAAGAAAAGATACTGTATATTGAAATGAAATCAGACTCTCAAACTGTGATTCAGTTATGAGCTAGTTCCATTTATTATTGTATCTCATTGCTCTCTGTGGAACAATTGGAGATGGCTATACCAATGATACATTTGTAAAGCTTTCTTGTATATTCTGGAGCTTTATTAATTGAGGTGTTGCAAACTCACAGCATTTTAACCCCAAAATAATGTTATGTTCCCAATTTTCACATTTGCCTTGCAAATAAGTGATCATCTGTTACAGAGTTGAAAAAATTTGGGATTGGAAATGGAATATCTTGTTTTAATCTACTGAAAAGTTTTGAGTACCTAATTAACGAGATGTTATAACTTCTTTGTGGAGTTGTAACCGTGTATAGGACTGTCTGCTTTGTCTGTACGAAGTGAAGATGAAGTTTCAGTACTCGGTACTCTTTCCATCCTTCAACCAGGCCAGAGTAAATTGGAAAAAAGTGGCAGCACAGTCTGTATGTAGATCCTGGTCCTTTTGTTTAATCACGGTCTTGTTCCAACAGCACAGGTAGTTACAAATTTGAACAAAACGGAAAGTGGTGATGCTACTGTGTTCTACTTCCTTGCAGTTTACATGGGGATGTGTTTTCCCCCAAAAAACCTCTTCTAAACCCAAAACCTTGCTGTAGCAATTTGCCCTATTGCTGTTGCCGTAGCTGTCCCCTGTGCTCCCGAGGCTGCTTTCCCTGCCCTGTCTGATGAGTGTGTTGTGATTGGCAGCTGGGGACCCTGGGAGCCGGAAATCATTACGCCGAGATCCAGGTGGTGGATGAGATTTACAACGAATATGCTGCCAAGAAAATGGGCATTGACCACAAAGGGCAGGTGTGCGTGATGATCCACAGTGGAAGCAGAGGGCTGGGCCACCAGGTTGCCACAGGTATGATCTGACTGGCATAGCTACCTGGAGAGAGGCAGACTCTTCAGCATGGTCTTGTCATCAACAGCAAACTCCAGCACCAAAGAGCATCCTGAATTGCCTGGTCAGGTGTTACTTCTTTGCAAACAATTGATATGTTCTGCTACAGATTTGCTTTTGCACTTGAGAAGTAGCCTTGGGTTTGACCGTTGGACAGATGAGTTCAGTTTTAGAATATAAACTACAGATATCCATCTTAATCTCAAAGATTGAAACAAAATTAAGAGGTCACTTAGACTTACTGCGTTTATTTCCCAGATGCACTGGTGGCCATGGAAAAAGCTATGAAACGGGACAAAATCATAGTGAATGATCGCCAGCTGGCGTGTGCCAGGATTGCCTCTGCAGAGGGACAGGATTACTTGAAGGGAATGGCAGCTGCTGGCAACTATGCCTGGGTTAACCGCTCTTCCATGACTTTCCTAACACGACAGGTAGGAGCAGAGTTGTCTCTGATGCAAATATCTTTGCTGCACATCTGCTTAATCCCAGACATAGAGAACAAAGAGTAGCTGCACTGTTTAACTTAATTTTGTTTTTATGTTTCTTATATTGTTTTTTTCTGGAGAGACTTGCACAAAGCTGCAGTCATGACAATCCATCTAGAACCTCTCAACATCTCTGGATTGTGCTTGGCAGAAGCTGCTTAAGCAGTATTTTTGAAAATGCCTTGAGCTGAAGGATACAAGAAAATTGGGGGTTTTGTTGCTAAAATTGGGGAGTTTTATTGCTAAAGCCGACTTCAGAGTTGGAAGAATTTGTCTAGTTGATACCTGACTGAATTACTGCAGGAAGCTGCCAGTGGGCAGAGAAACCATCTAGGCAGTCCAGTTCTGTCGTTCTCAGCACTGTTGTATTCAGTTCCACTGTGGCTGAATATCTCGATTTGCTCTCTTTTTAGGCCTTTGCCAAAGTCTTCAACACAACCCCAGATGACCTTGACATGCATGTTATCTATGATGTGTCTCACAACATTGCCAAAGTGGAACAGCATGTAGTGGATGGAAAGGAGCGGACTCTGCTGGTGCACAGAAAGGGATCAACCAGGGCCTTCCCTCCTCACCATCCTCTGATTGCTGTTGATTATCAAGTAAGTTTGGCACTGGGAGAAGGAAACAGAAAGAGAATTCTGGATTAATCAGACAATTTTAGGGTCCCTAACAGATACCTAAATGCCGTGAGTTCGTTTTTTAAGGTAAGGGCACTGGAACCCTGGTGGGATAGCAGTATTCTGCTTGTGTGTGTGTTAGATCTTTGAGACACTGAGCTCCTGCTTCTGCTCCACACCCAAAATGGTTGGAAGATCATGAAAGGAAAGAAGTCCTTTATGCCTAGAGTAGGCTTTCGTGGTTTGCCTTGTCTTTCTGTTGGACACAAAGCTTTTGATCTACTGGTCTGCATCTTTCAGTGCAGTTAGTTTTCTAGAAACCTTGATTCCAGGCACTTGAGACAACCAGGGATGCTCTCAAGGAATGTTAACCTGACCTCCTTTTCTGGAGATATGGTTACTCTCAGACTTGTATTAAGAATGAGTTTTTTCAGTTTTTTCTTACCAATGAATGCTTTGCATCCACAGCTGACTGGACAGCCCGTTTTGATCGGTGGCACGATGGGCACCTGTAGCTACGTCCTCACTGGCACAGAGCAAGGCATGACTGAGACCTTTGGAACTACTTGCCATGGAGCTGTAAGTTAAGAAGTTACTTCAGGGACAGGTTGGGATGAGACTGTCATCCAGAGAACAACGTTGTTCAAGGGTCATCCAATGTGTGATTCATCTGTTGGTCATACAAGCAGAGAGTAGCCTTGCCAGTAGTCCCTGCCCAGGAGGACTGCAAGGTAGAAGTCTTTGTCCCTTACTGAGTAGTTTTGACTACTTCTGCAGAAAATCTAGGGGATACTGCTTTTTATAAGGCAGATTTAGGATGAAGATGCGGAGAATAAGCTCCTTTAACCAAATTCTGCTATCTCTGAGCTAATGGGAGGCTGTGCTGAGGCTGTCTGTATAAAACTCCTCAGTAGTTAGAAGGAGGTATTTCCTCTCCTGTTATTCATAGTATGAGACAATGATTGAGGAAGAGAAGTACCTTCCAGTAAATTCCAAGTCCTGAACACCGGTTTGGGTAAAAAGACACTTGCAGATGAGTGTGTTACACAAATGAAACTGTCCTACCTATCATACCAGAGGTGTGATTTTGCAGGAGCCTGTGACCTGAAGGCTAAATTAATTTCCTGGTTTGAGGTTTACTGTGGTTTGTGCTCTCAGTCATTCTGTGTTTGCTTATAATGTGATAATGTTTTTTTTTTTTAATAAGAAAGAGCTTTGTTTTTCCAAACTGCTATAAAAAATAGAACTAACTAAACTGTTTGCCTAGGGTCGTGCACTGTCTCGAGCCAAATCTCGACGTAACTTGGACTTCCAGGACGTACTGGACAAGCTGGCTGACATGGGCATTGCCATCCGTGTTGCTTCTCCCAAACTGGTCATGGAAGAAGTGAGTTTAGTACTTCATTATCTGAGAAGGAAAAGGGGGTCTTGCTCCCTGGCTGAATGACCCTCCCCAGTTTGATTTTTTGCAGTGCTAAGCAATTGCCAGTAGTCTAAATACGCAGCTCATGATTTCTGATAGAGGTGTCAAATTTTTTGGAAAATGATGTGAAGTGTTCTCTATCCTAAAAGCATGCTGAAAGGGGAGATGCCTGATTGACAGGTTTTGGGGGGTATGTTTTTTCCTCTTCTGCCTAGTGATAGCAATTATCCCTATCTTTGTGTGAGCGTCTACAAAAGTAGCTATGTTTTATGGATTTTCTTCTTGAATGATGTTCTCCCTGCTTTAAATTTAGCTTACACTGCAGCTTTCATGTAGATCAGTAGCAGCTTGAAAGATCTTCTTTTAAGATGAACTCCTACATTTGCTCAAGAAGAGAACTCTGAATGGTCAGAAAACTTTGAATATTATGACTTCTAGTTCCTCTGTATTAACATGAGCATGCCTTTTCTGTTCACAGCCTCACTCATAAAAGTGTGTTAATCATTTGGCACTGCTTTTCTGGGTGTTGGTGTTACATGAACATGTTGATCACATTAAAGTCTCTATTTAAAAGCAGCTTCCATGTCAGAATAGGGGCCAGAGGGGGAAGCTCTAGAGTTAAACCCTGACTGCTGTCACTAAGGGGCAGTGAAGATAAAGGCTATCTGTAAAGAAGAAGTTGGAGTCACTTCCTACTAGATAATGAGGCTTGACATTCTCACATGCTGGGGCACTGATTATCTGAAAAACTCGATTAAAATAGCCACTATTTCATCTGAAATATGACGAGAGCTTATTTAGAAAGCTAAGTGTCTTGCAGATTTCTTAGATACATACGGTGGCCAGATTCTCAATATGTTCACCTACTTCTACACCCTCTATTTATACGGTTATTTTTGGGAAGAGTGGATTTCAAAAGCCTACACATGACTTTCTGTGACTATGGATTGTTTATAGTTTTGTCCTTTTCTTTTTTTCCCCCCTCCAGGCACCGGAGTCTTACAAGAATGTGACTGATGTGGTTAACACCTGCCACGAAGCTGGCATCAGCAAGAAAGCCATTAAACTGAGACCTATTGCTGTTATAAAAGGCTAGGAGCCGACAAGGCACCGATATCTCCAGGCCTTACACAAAACTGTCTAGAATTATCATCTTCCCACACCTCTTGGACTCTGTAGGATGCTCAAATATCACATTCCCGTTCTGGAAACACAACAGCTGAGGATACACCTATTTTTAACCACTTCTAGCCATAATTAATGCCCTTCCTCCTTGTTATATGGCGTTCTTCTCTTGTGAGGACAGGGCAAAGAAATAAGTAAGTGTTGGTTTTTATATGCAGTCCTTCCTCCATTTCCCTGCTCAGGCAGGACTTCAGACTTGCCTGAGTTGTCACTAAGTGCTGTGCTGCGAGACCACCTCCATCAGGGAAGACGGTGTACGAACCAGACCTGCTGTCTCCACACCTGAGTGCCTGGAGCTCTTACTGCATATGGAAGTACTCTGACAGACAGGGTATTGCACCTGTGGGCAGGGAGAGGCTGCCCTGTTTGCAGGTGCCTTTATGCATAGGCTATACTGTTGTATGTTTTGTGGCAATTGGGTAAGACATCTGGAGCTGGGAGCAGTCTGCTGCTCAGGTTGAGAGGGACTAGCTAAGCTTGAGATAGTCTTACCCTAGCCTCTCCCATTTAACACAGCACCTGGTGAACTTGGCTCAGGACAAGTAGGCATTCCAGACTCTTTTGGAAAAGCTGAGTAGAACTGAATATGTTGCCTTGAGAGGTTTTGTTTGCCTAGTAAAAGTTCTAACTTAACTTAGAGATGTGCTGATCCAACATTTTAAAAAGCTCTAAGCATGTAAAAGTTGGGTTGGGTAATGCTGCTCACTGTGTCCCACAGCTCTGATTTAAGGGACCCCAGTTTCAAGGTCAGGCCCCATGCAATGGGACTTACAGTGTTTCTTTTACATTCATTAACCAAGGCTGGAGGGGAAACTGACCATCCCCACTGGATCATTTTGGGGGATTACAATAAAATGGGAAGATGGACACAGCAGTGTATCTGTGTCATGTTTATTCTGTGTACTTAAGAACAGACAGCAGACGTTACAGCCATATACCAGCTTGAAACGCATTGTGTTTTGTGAGTTCAGATGATGGATCTTGCAAAGAATGCACAGATGGCAGAACTTTTGCAGGATACAAGGAAGGGCAGTGCAGTGCCGTTTTCCCAGCTCTGTTGCGACAGGAGTGTGATGGCTGTGACTTGTCCTTGTCGGCCGTGCTGAGCCCACCTCGCTGGACAGGGGATGGCGCCTGCCTGCAAGGCTGGGTGCCGGCACAAGAGGGCGGCTGGAGGGAATAACACCCCGGAGCAAGAGTGGAGCCCTGCCAAGGACTCGTGTAAGGGGAGCAGATCGTGATTGATGCACTGCAGTGCCTTTTGATGAAACATCCCTTTAAGTTCAGGATCTTAGAAGGCATAATGGTATTTCACTGTCGTAATCACTTTGTTCTTACGGGTTTCTTAGGTTCAAGTACTGTGTTTGTGCAGGTTCAGAAGCAGCACTTACAGCACTTACGTACTTACAGGCACTGCTGTGAGTTCT
This sequence comes from Callaeas wilsoni, assembly GCA_013398955.1. Taxonomy (NCBI): domain Eukaryota; kingdom Metazoa; phylum Chordata; class Aves; order Passeriformes; family Callaeidae; genus Callaeas; species Callaeas wilsoni. The sequence continues at coordinate 56,720 of VWPU01007083.1, forward strand.
TGTGGGTCTGAACTTACAGCTTCTCGTTTTCCCCTCCTTTCTTCAGTGAAACAGCTCCAGATTGCCATTTCAGAGGTCTGAGACACTTGCTGAATTTAAAACAAAAATCATTTCACCTAGAAATGTGAACTAGCCTACAGTGAAAGAGAAATTGGTCTCAATCTTCTGCAGAAGTGTTCCATGCAGAAGTTTCTGTCTATAAATACTTCAGCCTCTTTGATGTGGAATGTAGGGGAACCCTTAAAAAATTCACATGTAAAAGGAAGAAGCATTTCACAAACACAGTTCTCCTTTCAACTTTTACCTATCCTTGCCATTAAGGGACAAATTTAAGTTTTTTACAAGCAGAAATCATGAGTATGATGAAGGTGCTGCCATATGGATGGGCTGTATGCCTCAAGTCCTCTGATCATCAGTGTTCATGCATTAGCATTCAAGACTGCAAGAAGTGCTGTCAATTTTGGTTTCCTGTTACAAAGCTAGTACTGGTTTTGGTTATATGTTGTGCTGTATGGAGTCAAGTGCTGGCTTTCTAACCACCTAAATAAGTAAGGAAAAATGTAAGATGTCTCCCAGGTCTTTGTCTGAACCAGGATTTTTCTCCAGTTCAAGTCTGCCATTTTTTCTGCAAATAGGACTGTCTCCCAACTTTTTTTATTCTGCATTTTAAAAAGTAAATTATAAGAAGTGTTAGGTAGGGAAGGCAGTATTAAAATTGATGTGCTGAAATACAGGTGGATCTGCAGGAGCATTTTGGCAGTGCCAAAGAACCAGTGTGATTATTGAACCATCTCTGCTTCCATGGAAGATTACTGAGAACTCTGAAATACCTGTTGATGATGTGCTTTCCTCCCCAAAAGACTGGAAAAGCCTTGGTGAATGAGTGTTAGGCCTTTTTTCCTTGGGATACCACAGTTAGGAGATCTGGTCTACATCTACCCTTGGAACTGCTGCACACTTCTGTCCAGCCACAGGCACTCACCTGTTCCCCGCCTAAGTTCAGTTGATTCACTCCTCTGTGGCCTGCAGAAGGTTTGTTGGCTTGCCCAGGGTGTCTGCATTAAGTGTGCACTTCAGGGTTTGGTCGCCTTTGGGCAGCTCTTTCAGAAAGCCCTCGGGTTGCACCCCAAGCTGGGGGTGCTCTTTGTGGAGTGCAGCGCAAGGTGGAAGGGGCAGCACTCAGCCCCTGGGAAGGCAGTTCCTCCCAGCAGTGTTGCAAATGGGGGCACCTGTGTTTTATTTGTCATAACAGCTGGCATAGCTGGGGTGCAGCTGGTGGCCTCCTTTGACTTGGTGACACTTTGTTTTCTCCAGGTGCCTAACTTCCCTGCCAAGGGAAACCAGAACCCAGCTGATAAGGTGAGCTGCTGTGGTGTATTTGCACCATACCCCACACCTCACTGGCTGGGAGCCTGCTGTCACGTTTGTCATCATCAGAAGTCTCTTTGGATTTCTCTTCCCTCTGCTCTGACTTTCCTCTCCCTGCTGTGAACGCGGCTCCGCACACACCGCTTCCTCCTACGCCGGTGGTCCCAGGCTGGCTTTCTGGCCCAGGAGGAACAAGCGATCTCTGACACATCTCTGGCGCAGCCACCCCCTCACTCTCCTTTGTTCCTCTCAAGCATAAACACACTTAACTGGCCTCTTCTCTTCTCCCTCCACCGCCCCAGTCTTCAAAGTGATCAGACAGAGCAATATCCCTCCTGCAGCGTGTACCAGCACGCTCCCTGCCTGCAGAAAAGCTTCAGTGAAGCAGCAGGCCCTGCCTGTACCTGGCATTTGCTTTGCTCTCTTGAGCCCTGTCCTAGCCCAAGGGGTTTTGGTCACCAGCGCTTCTGGTTTTCTGTCTGGAAAGGTGGCAGTGGGAGGTGCACAGTGGAAAAGCAGGAGCTCTGCGGTTCCCAGCCAGGGAGATACTGGGTACGGGTGCTTTGTCTCCTGCATCACGAGAGGAAGAAGAGGATAACCTCCTGGCACTCACAAACACCAATAATTACGTGGTTTCTCTGGGGTTTTTGTTTGCACTATGTAGCAGGAGGGTGGGGGGTCATGCTGAGTGATGTGTGAGGTGGGAGAGCACAGGGTACAGAAATGCCTCTGGTCTCCCATGGCAGATGTGCAGCTTGATCTGCTCAGGCAACCAACCATCCCCAGCCTGAGCTGCTGCTGCTGCTGGCTTTCATAGCGCTGAGCACATCCATATCTTGCTGCACCCTTGTTCCCAAACCCCAGGAGACTGCTTTGGGTCATGTTGTATATATAACTTCAGAAACCAAAATAATCACTAGTCTTAATTGCAGAGATTATGACCAGGAAAGGGAAATGGAATCATCTGCCAGCACTTAATTTAACATTTACTAGCTTAGTAAAAGACACGCAGGGGCTGGGCTGCCCTGTTTGAGTCAGCCTTGTATTGGAGCCTATTCCAAGAAATCACCTGGTTCCCCAGCTCTTAGGTCTTAAGAATTGTAAGCTGTTTGTGCTTTTAATCTTAAAAAAAAACCCAACAAAAACCTGGTTGTTTTATTTGTTTTATTTTTGACTAATGCTTGTTATTGTGGTGCTTTAAATTTGTGTCATTCACAGACAAGTTACTATCCTTTAAAATCATAGCTAGGCTGATGAGTTTCTCCACTGTTGCCCTGCCAAATATTTAACCACTTCTTGGATGAGGACTAAAAAGGTATCACTGTAAATTGTTCTTTCCCTTGAAGGTATTTATACTGTAGCTGCTGCTAAAGGGATTTTCTCCACCTTTCATAGGAGTGTTTTTGTCAGGCAGATACACAAAGGACCATGACGAGCACTTTCTCCTCCATTTCAAGCGTTTTGAATATCTGTGTATTTTGAATCTAGCCCGGAAAGGACTTTGTCCATCTTCCTGACACAAGCTGTGTGTGTCTGCAGGGCTGGAAGTGTGTCTTTCATGGTGGAGGAACTGAGCCCTGTGGAGGAGGAGAAAACTCTCCATCCAGGGAGCCCTCTTTGCCCAGCCCAAGACGTGGTGCTGTGCTGGCAGGAGGGTGCTTGTGGGTGCCGGCAGCACTGGGTGCTCTCCTACCCCAGCAGCCCCACTGGGCACCTCCCTGGCACAGAATCCTTCCTCAGGGAAGTGATCTCAGGGGACCGCAGTGCCCACAGGGCAGCTGTCAGGCCTTAGAGGGGCAAGCAGGGAGGGAGAGCCCTGCTCGCAGGCGTGGTGTGCCAGGAGCTGTGCACTGCTCCTGCCCCCCACCTCGGTCCCAGGGCTGGGGGGTGACCTGGGCAAGGCCTTCACAAATCCCATTAGGATAGTTCAGGAGACATGCAGGCTGCTGGCTGCTCTTCCTGCCAGACCCCACGAGCTCTTCCATTAATGGTTAGTGGATGAGGCAGAAGTTTTGTCTTGATAGAGAAACATAAAGCCTTGCTTGTGCCAATATTCCTTTCCTTGTCTCTCAGACAGAAATTCCAAAAATTTGATGATTATCAATAGCAGCCGAGAGCACCATTGCTGTCCCGTTTCCTCCCTGCTTCTCTGGCAGAAAGTGAATTCTCTGTCACAGACTGGTCCTGGAAAGAAAAGTTCAGCTTAAGGCTGTGATATTCAAGTCCATCATGGACTTTTCCAGCCTGTACCAAGTCACTTCATCTTCCTCTCTTGGTGCCCTATTTGAAAATGGGAATAAAAATCACTTCCTTTAATCTCACTTTTTATTAGTCTTTCCTATTTAAATACGAATCTGTGATTCAGGGACCAGATCCTTCTGCACCCACGAGTGCTGCAGTTCATAGTGGTACCTCTGTGGAGCATGGCCTCAGCTGTCCCCTGCTCAGTGTGTCTTCTCCTGAGGTTTCAGTGCTCCTGGAGGGATGGGTTCATTCCTGTCACAATCTGAACTGCAAGTAGCAGAGAGTGTAAGCTGTTCAGAGTTTCAAGGAGTCACTGCAAAGTTTAGAAGAACTCTTTAATATAGTCTTCTGGCTAGAACACAGAGCCTCTGAGCCAGACCCTCATCTTGAGTACGGTGTTAGTGAGTGCCTAAATTCCTCCGTGCTCATGTGAAGGGCTGAACACGCCACCTTGCTTTTGCCATCTTTGTGTGCTAAGGGACAGAAGCTGAGAGAGTGTCGGGTTGCTTTCTCAGGGTGGACTGAGGAAAGAGACAGTGTTAGATGGATGCTTTGGGTCAGGAAACATTCAGCAATGCATGTCAGCATGTGGGGTTTCATTTCACTTTACTCCACACTTCACAGTCCTACTTGAAGAACTAAAAAAATCTGAAGATCAAACCAAAATACTGCACGTCAGGGAAGAAAACATGTACGGGAGGCCTTTGGTTCCAAACAAAACCCTTATGGATCACCCAGAAATTATTTTGTTCTTCAGCTACTCATGTTTGCCATGGAAACAAGCCATTAGTGTTGTGCCATAAGAAGTGAAGAGCCCCCAGCCCTGAGTCAGCACCAGAGTCCCTCATGACAGTGTCCCCTCAGCTCTCCCTTTGCCGCCTGCATCCGCCATCCTCCCCAGCCTCCATGGCACCACCAGGGATGAAAACTGGATTCACTTTGGGTTGTGTTCAACCCACCTTTCACAGCCCCTGCTGGACCCATCTCCCCGCCTCCCCATCTTTGGTGACTCAGCCAAAGAATTTTAATCTCTGTGGTCTGTCTGTAGTTGTAAAATATAATACCAACGGAGCTGGGCTTTTTTATCCCGAAGCCATGAAACTGTTGTCAGAAGAAATTGATACACACCGGTGAGGGGAACAAAGTGCTGCTGGGGAGGATTTCACTCAAGGCAGCACTTCAAATGGAAATTTCCCTGTTTGAAGTGGATACGTCCTTCATCCCTACGCCTTTCATTTCTGTTACGCTGCTGCGGGAGTGAGGGCTCGGAGGGTCTGTTCACGGGAGGGTCGGCTCCTGCTCTAGCTCTTGTCCGCAGAAGGTTCCCATCACCTGGCTGTGGGTGTCCTCACTGCCCACGGGAGCCCTGGGGAAATGGGTGCTTGGGGTGAAGGGGCTCCTGCAGCCCAGCGTGGGCAGCACCTCAGTCACTGCCCTGCTGCCTCAGAGCTGCCAGCTGGGAGCTCTCCATGCCTGACCAGCACACTGCTCTGTCCATGTAAACACTGAGCCTATCCCAGGCACTTCAGATCAAATCACAGGGTCTTCCCCTTCCTTCAAAGACATCTGAAGCCTAAAGGAAATAGATCAAACATGTAAATTTGAACTGAGATTAATTATACATTTGCAACCAGAGGGGGAAAGAAAAAAAAAAGCCATTAGGGTTTGTCTGCATTAACTATGCCTGTGGGGGTGTTTCTTTGTCTTTGCATGTGATGATACTCCACGAGATACCAGGTCTAGTTCCACCAGATCTCTGGAAAAGCCTTAGAGGCTTCAGGAGACTCTGCAAATGTGTTTCAGCAGGAGGCAGACAAGGAGAAGGGAAGTGTCAGCACCGCCTCCTCGGAGCACTGTAGGAGCCTTTGTTGAGTGGCTGGAGGCTACTTCTCAGCTCCTCGATTTCAAACAAGTATAATTATCAGTTGGATAGGGTTCAGGACACCGAGGGAGCTGCCAGATCTTTCATGGGGGGGTAAGTTTGTCCCACTGAATCCAGGATTAAAAAAGAAATCAGGAAAGGGGGATATAATTTAACCATGTAAGTGTTGTCTTACATCCATAACGTACCAGGTGGAATATACTCCTAGTTCTATCTGCTAGCCTAGTGTATACACTGAGTCTCATTAAAAATTAGCACCTGATCTTCCAGGAATCTCAACAACTCTTCAAACCTTTTGAACATTTTTTACTCTGCCCTACAAACTGCCTTTTCTTAAACCTCTCCAAGTAAATTTTAAGTAAGTTTAATGAATTTCCATTCACACATTTCATGGTGTGAAAGCCTTTAAGCCCTCAGATCTGCCAAGTCACTTTCCTAATCGTTGCAGTGAAGTCACTGTCAATATTTGAGCATACACTTGTGAACTTTATTCTCAGTGTTAAAAGTTAGGGCTAGCTGAAAAAAAGGGAATGCTTGCAGAAAAAAAAATAAACCCAAAACTGCCTCTGATTTGTGTGCATGGCTCAATACAAATATATTTTTACATTATTTTTAATTATATTCTTCCAAACTGAAAACTGCCTCATTTACAGATTAACAGAATGAAATTTTTCTCATCTGTAGAGCTTAACTTCAGGTGTAAAACAAAATACATCATCCTGATGATTCCTGGACACGGGTTGCTGCCGCCAGTGTCACACCAGAGTCACAGGTTATACCAGGAACTGGTGCCAGCTGACACCAGCCCCACATTCAGGCTCCTGCTCTCCAGACCTTGGTGCCTGCTCTCGTAGGTGCTCTGTGGCGTTTGCCCCACACATATCTGTGCCCACACCTGCGTGCCAGGCTTCATTGCTGCACTCTTACTTTATCTCTTGCAACTAAGAACCGTGCAGGAAACTCACCAATGGCTTTCTCAGAGGTGCTCTTCTTACCCCATGCTTCGGCCATGGAAAGTCTGGCCAGAGATCCCACTAAACTTTGTTCCTAGGAAAAAAATAATCCTGAGACTCTCAATGTGCTCCTTAAGACAGTGACCTCAGTGAAATTCCAGTTTAAGTTTGCAGAAAATCACCAATGCTAAAAGAGTTTTGTCAAAGGTAAATTTTAGAATGTTTAAATGCAACATGTTTTTCAATCACAGAGCCAGCTAATTTCATTCACCTCTGAAGGCACTGACCACTCGTACTACAGAGCAACTCAGCTGTTTTGTGGCAGTGACATTGCTGCTGTTTTGTCCTTTCAAAGCAAGCTCCCCCAACACATGCAGCTCCAACTCAGCGCCCTCATGAAACTTGCTTTTAGTAAAAATCGAACCAGCTGGTAACTGAATGAGCTTCTCAGACAGGATAATATAAACACCACTTAATAACCTTATGCTTTATGAGCTTGTTAATGTAAATGGACATTTTAAAGCTTTCATAGTGCTGCAAAATGCAAAGCTATGGAGCACACTGCACATAAAGAGAGGCAAATTCCTTGCATTTGTACTGCTTGTCATGCTGACAGCTTTGATCTGTCCTACCAGGGCCCTCGGGATCTGCACCACCGCTTGCAGTGGGGCATTGCCCCTGTGAACCAGGGCTGCAGCGTTACTCAGGTGTGTTGGGAGCAAACTGCTGGGGGTGGGGGACTGAGGGAAGCAAGAGTGGAACAGGGCAAGGCTTTTCATGGCTTTTTCCCTGGCTTCAGCAGTGGTCTGCATTAGTCAGCTGTGGAATGCTCATGGCAAGGAGGATGCCAGTGGCAATGTTGTCATGACAGCCTGGCAGAGAGATTTATTTGTCCCTGCCACCCTCACTGTAACTGTAATATAAGGGAATAGAATAGAATAGAATAGAATCGAATCGAATCGAATCGAATCGAATCGAATCGAATCACTGCAGCTGCCAGCTCTGCAATACCAGAGCTGGGTAACTCACAAGGGCAGGTTTGTCTACAAGCACAGGGGCCCTGGGTGCTTCCACTCACACAGGGGACAAGAAACCCATGCAACCAGCTCCTGGTAAAGCATTACAGGGGCAGTCTGGTGACATTTTCCAGTGGGGCAGGATCTACTGGTGTTCCCAGCACAGAGGTGAGAGGTGGGCCATGCTGTTGTTGAAACAGAGGCAAAACCCAGGGCTGAAGTAATCTGGGTTTATCACTTGGCTCCTGAGAGCAGGCGGAGCACTGTAATCTTCCCCTCACTCCCCAGACAGAGCACAGCCTGCTCACAACTGCTCAGCACTTTGATAAAAAAATACACTTGGAGGTATTTTGCAATGATGAACAAGAAAAGGGGAACAAGAAGCGATGGTAGGTAAATAAATGTGGTGTGTCTGAGGTGCAGGCAAATATATTAAGTTGGGGAGGAGTCAGTTTGGTTTTTTCCCCAGGAATTAATCCTCCCCAAAGATGTCATATCTAACTTGTTCCTGTTTCCCTTGTTTCAGCCAAGCAGCTGATACTGTATCAATCAGTGTGCTGCAACTCAAAACCACTTTCTTGTCTCCCTCTCCTCTTCCGTGCTTCCTCCTTTTCCCATGCACAAACACCACAACAGACATTCCCGTGTTTGTACCTCTGGCTTATTTCATTTATGCATTACACAGCTTATTATCAGTTTCATTTGTGAAGCCCCAGTGTGCTTTAACCCTCTGGGTGTGGGGATGCACACATCACCTCTGCATGAGTGATCCCTTGGGATAAGCTGTCTGCAGCTGAGCCTGGAACTTCTTCAGTGCTTTTTACATTTAAAAAGCTACATCAAGAGAGCAGCCTAGCATAGAAAAAGGCTGCCATAATGCATATATGTGAAAAGAAGTGAAAATTCCGTTTATTTGTAACTACTTGTCCTCTTTGTGATCTCAGTGCAGATGGAAGAGATTGGTTAGGATTCAGTGCTGACATTTTATAGCCCTGGAGCACAAAAATCTGCTATGTATGTCCAGAACCACACCACATCAAAATAAAATCATGGGGACAAGCAGGCTGCTTTTTGAGCAGCACAGCAAATGCAGCTTGGCTTGGCTTTGTGCTATATAAACTCCAAGACTTCACTGCCCATGACCTTCCCCACATTTTCAACTCTTCAGCTTTCCACAGACTATTCATGTAGCTTTTCCCTCCCAAATAAAAAAAAAAAAAATCCTTCGAAATACTTATTTTTTTCTAACTAGCCCCAGTAGGACGGGCAAGAGGCGGCACAAAGCACATGTGCCTGCTCACAGCTGGCTGGTACCCGTGGGCTAGCTGACCATCACATGGGTCAGCATCAGCTTTCCCCTCTGCAAGGACCCTAAATTGGCACATTTTTCTACTCTGGTGCCACCAGTGCTCATGGACTGTGTAGGAATTTCATGGCTTTGAGACCTCTGTCTCCAGCCGTATCAGAAATGAGCTGAGGGGTCTCCAAAATTTTCAGGGAGGTCTTCTCTAATTTGTTCTCTCAGCAAAGGCAACTTGAAGAACTTTTCCACTGCTCTGTTAGAGGATATAGTCACAACAAGGAAGAAAATAATTGTGTAAGAATCATGTGGGAAATACATGAGTGAGCATTCACAGTGGATTTTTACTTACAAGCACACCTTCAGGTTGGTGGAGAATGGTTGGTGCTCCTCTTGCATTTCCAGAGCTTCCAGATGTGTAGCAGGACAGCCTCACGGGAGATCTGTGTGCAGCTGCAGTCTTGCCATTTTGCTGCTCCCCATTTGCCTAGAACAAATTTATTTCTACTCTGTAGCCATCTCTCTATATTCTGAGGGTTAGTGAGAACAACCTGCTGAAGTTATGTTTCCTTAGACTCTATTTTGGAGAGGCTTACTAAAACCTTGCTCAGCTTTTGCACTTACCTCAGCTTATTTCAGCAGGGCTCTCCTGTTGGGACCTCTTCAGAGTCTCTCTTCAAAATATAAAATATTTTGGATCTTTTTGTGCCTCCTGCCTAAGTATGGTGGAAGCAAATGTTTTCAAAGACTTTGTGTGTGTGTGTGTGTGTGTGTGTGTGTGTGTGTGTGTGTGCGCGCGTGTGTGTGTGTGTGTGCATTCCCTGCTCATTTATTCCAGGAAGATAAATTTGCCCTGATTGCTTTACTGTCTGAACATGACTTTTCTATAGTGCCTTCTATGGTTTTCTTTGGCCACATTATTGACAATGGGTAATATAACATGAAAGGATTGTGGATGGGCTTTTACAAAGAAATCAGCTAAATAGCTATTAGAGGATTAAAAGCAATACCATGGCCGGGATAACACATCTTTAAAATGCTGATATTATCAAGAAGCAAATGGATTTGTAATTTAATGGCAGCAGAGGGAAGACTTCAGATGTCTGTTTTTTCCAGATTTGATAGAAAGATTAAAGTGTCTGCTTTTAGTGTGCAAGAGTTGGATAAAGCTGTAGCATGGTTGCCTACAGATAGCAGCATTCACCTTTCTTGTAAATAGTAATTGTCCCACGTGGAGAGAATTCTTCTGGTCAACATTATTATTAAAACTGTAATGTTCATGGGGACAAGTTGGATCATTGTCTGCTTTAAAAGTCTGATCATGAACACCAGTAGATCCTGCCCCACTGGAAAATGTCACCAGACTGCCCCTGTAATGCTTTACCAGGAGCTGGTTGCATGGGTTTCTTGTCCCCTGTGTGAGTGGAAGCACCCAGGGCCCCTGTGCTTGTAGCAGCTTTGAAAAAAACCCTTTGTCTAGACAGAAACAGCTCAAAAAAACCTTTTGAAATGTGGCATTCACTTTAAACCTTTGCTGATGCCTGGACAGAAGCACCAATCCATATTTGGGAAATCTTGTTTTCTACTTTCTTGTGCTAAAATTGTGCGAGAGGTTTGCGTAACAACAGGAACTGTGAGAAATAAAATGTACAACTTTCCTCAGGAGAGTGGTTCAATCTGTGACAAATTTTTCCCACAGAACGAATTTCCTTTTCCTTCAGAAATTATTTTTTTTATAAAATTGAATTAAAATACATGTGGCATTCTGGTTTTTCATCTTCAGCATTGAGGTTGGATTGGGAGGTATTTTAAAGACATCTCCAGAGCTGTTAAAGATGTATAGTCTAAAAAAAAGTAGCTAGACACCCTAAAGAAGTGACAGCCAAGCACAGGCCTAGGGTGGGATATTTTCCATACTCCATTAGATGGGAACACTGAGGAACATTCCACGTGAGAGATGAAAAGGGGCAGAGTCACAGCTCAGTCCCCTTCTCCAGCCAGCTGCTCATGGAGAAGGTGGCACACTGCACCATCTCTCTAAGGTTGGGGAATCAGAGGACTGAGGCTTCTGGATATATCTCTGTAGGGGTCAGGCCTCTGTGATAGCAATCTGACCTAAAAATTGTTTTGTGGCATTGTCTGATGTGTCCTGCCCAGGAAGTAATGGTCATTCTGGCAATTTCTATTTTTAGTGGTTTGGTTTGATTTGGCTATTTATTGTCATTATATGTGTATTAACTGCTTTTCATCTTCAGAGTGCTTTCCAAAGAAGTATGTTTCACAGAATTTGCCTCTGGTACTCTGAGGAAGTGTATGGTTTTTCTAGATAACAAAGATTTAATCTCTGCTTTGAGGGAGAAATGCAGTTCAAGCTTACTCACAGAATTACGAGCAGCAATACCACATTTCCAGAAATCTCAAAACTGAGTCAAAGAGAGAGGTTGAATTTCTTGCCAGAGAAACACAAAGGAAAGAAGAAAAGCCAAGAAACAGTGGAACTCAATCAGACATTTGGACCTCTACCTTGCTGTCCTCTTCTTTCTTGGGTAAGAAATACAAACACTGCACAGCCAGAAATGAGTGCATTGGCTCTGGATCTGAACTGTCCGAGGAACCAAACCTCTACTTTTTGAGCCTCACAAACAGCCTCTGCAAAAGTAACAGCCCTTAGAAAAGCAAAATAGTCATCAGAAAATGGAGCTGGCTCCCATGTAAAGGGTAAAGAACAACACCTGTGACTGCCATGGACACAGGAGCTAAAAGTGTACAAATGTTGAGAATAGTCTTCTAGAAAGCAGACGAGTATTTTTGCACCAAATAATTTTTATTAGATGCCCACAACACACACCTGCTCCTTATCTACACTTAAAAATCTAGATAAAAACTTTAGTTACCTAGGTGGCACTTCATATTTACAGCCTTCCCATTTTCTTTATTTTTTCCTGAAAATTTATTACTCCTGCAACCAGAGCTGTCTCATTTCTTATCAATTAAAAGTGAAAAAGACACAGCCAGGATTAATCACTTATTTATTTAAAGGAAATTTATGGACACATTTTGAGGTATTTGATCAGTATTTGTTCTTATTTATACAGGAGTATTTTTTTCAGGTGTTCAGTCAGCATGACATGAAGGAAAGACAAGAAGATACAGAACCATTTCATTAACACAAGACCAAAAAAGCAAAAGTTTGAAAGGTGTGTGGGAAGTGGATGGGTGAGAAGTTTACCCCATTTTCAGAATGGGATTTAAGCCTTGGAGAAAGGCAGATTTTAAAACAAATTGGAGAGAAATTCTCATTTTAAGTAGATGCAATCCAAATTAAAGGTATTCTGCAAATTTTGAAGTATTAATTTTAAAAGCTATGTCCTTTGAAAAAGTAATACAATATCTTAAACAAAAGGAGAAATACCTACATTTTCAGGCAGATGTAAACTGATATGTTCAACATTTCCCTTTTTGTACACACCAGAGTCTAACCACTACAGGTTATATTTCTAAGCATATCATTTCTGACCTGCCAAAGACACAATCAAGACTATTTTGTCCATGAACTCAGATTTCAGAAAAGTAGGAAAAAGGCTTTCATTTTTTCAGTATCTTGAGTGAAGCTTTGCTTTTGAAGGTGCAGTTTTACAGAACTGTTTCCCTTTTCCTAGCGTTGACTGGAACAAAAGCATCCAGCTTTATTTTCCTGAAAATTATCCTTAGAATAATCACCAAATAGTCAGTGTCCAACGTATGAGCTGTTTCTTTCACTTGAGAAGATGCTTTAAAAGAAATTAATTTCCAAATATAGCCTTGTTTTTTATTCGAGAAATTGTTGTTTCATAAATAGAAGTATTTATGTGAGTTTTCTGAAATATTTGGGGAAAGACATTTTATTTAAATCTTACCTTCCCCAGTCCAAGTGTTTGCAATGCAGTACATCTCAGGTTAGCAGTCAGGAAAAACAGACAATAAAACTCACTGGACAAAGCAGGAGAAAGGGGAGGGGAATTTCCTGAAATGGATTTATCTGGTTTTACTGTCTCAAGTGAAAGGCAAAAGAAAACAGAACAGAATAAAAGCTGAATGAAAAGTAGAATGCAAATGTTGCTCCAGTTTGACAGTCCAAAGAAAGCTTAGTAACACAGCTGAAGCAACCTGAGAGATACCTGTTTGCTTACAAATCACACGTAAGATTTATATAGTAAATATGTAAAGTCCTTTGACAGATTGAAAATACCTTTTTTTTTTCTTTCTCTATCTGTTTTTCCTTTCCCCAATATTAATCTTCATCTGTAGAAAAGTCCCCAGGGTTTGAAATCATTCTTCAGCCAGACTTGAAGCTTTGTGTCTCCAGAGAGGAGACCTAGCTGCCCGTCTCCTCAAATTCACTGTAGGGGGATGAGGCTGAAGACGTTTTAGACTCTCCATCGCTGTTGCAGTCCCGCGGGGAAGCCGGACTGGGAGCTCCTGGGCGCTCCTTGGCAGAGAGCGTTTCCTTACTGGTAGAGCCTAGGGGATGGCAGTCCAGCAAGCTCTGCAGGTGTTTGATGTAGCTTATTGCAGCTCTCAGGGTCTCCACCTTGCTGAGGCGCTTGTCCGCGAATTCCTTGGGCAGGTGCTCCCTCAGGCGCGTGTAGCCCTCGTTCACGCAGCGCACCCGCTGCCTCTCCCTCTCATTCCTCTTCCGAATGAAGGCAGGCTCGAAGGAATAGTCATAGATGCCCATGTAGCCAGGAAATGGGATGTAGGAGATGCGACCTGTGTGCTCACTGTAGGCTTGTTCCCAGTAAGATGGGTCCAGATGGAAGGGAACCCCAAAGGGCTCTCTCAGGGGTACCCCATGGGGGTGCATGTGGCTGTTAGCCAGGGACACAGCTCCTGGAAATGCAATCCTCTTCAACAGTTTGTCATCATCTTTAGTGCTGTCCATGCTTCTTTTTTTTCCTCACCAGTGGAGTGTTAGTTCCTGAATTTGGCTTCCCATGTATTAATCCAGCATTTGTATAGGTACGCTGCCTCACAGGCTGCAGTTTCCTCCTGTGGTGTATGAAAACTCAGATCTCAAAGCACGGCTAACAATTCATGAGGTCCACACTGTGCCTGGAAAGCCTTGCTGTTTTTATAGGTGTAGGATGCCAGTTAATGTACAGACAGGTTTTGAGGACCATCACTCCACAATTTAAACCCTTCTTTTCCTGTGATCTTCATATTTCAAAAGATAATAAGAGGGTTCCTGCGTATTCCTTTTCTCTCCACTTGAAATTATGACCATAAGAGTTAATGCCAAATATAAATAATCTTCCAGGCTCTAAACACTTCTCATGTATTGTAATCCATGATATCGTTTGATATAATTGTCTCCAAAAGATGGGTAATTTGCAAAGTTTACAGGGATCTTCAAAGTTTTGGCAGAACTCCTCACTTTCAGGAACCAAGGATCTTCTGTCATCTAAAAACTACCCAAAGGCTTTTCACAATGAAATCCAAAAGACAACTGCAAGCTTTGTTGTTTCGGCTGCTCTGGTCTAACTGAAGCAGCTCACAAGCAGTTTGCAAAACTTCTATGGCATATCTGTAGCTTTCTGGGGAAGCTGAGACATCTTCAAAGGAAAGAGTGCTCTCTTGTGGTTGCAAGTCTTGTCAGATCAAGAATGTACTACGTGCAAGCATACGAGGAAAGCTGTTTCTTCACCTTAAGAGAGTTTTTTTCAAGAAGTGTGAGTTTCACAAATTGAACGTGAGCATTTTGGCATTTTCAAAAAGTTTTCAACGTTTTGTGTGTTTCTGCTCATTGTAGGAATGTTCTGGTCATCCCTATGAGCACCTGCCTCAGGTAAACAAATACAAAGGTGATGCCCTGATAGCCCCATGTGTAGGTATTACTAGATGTTGACACAGATACTGGCTTACCTGATCGACCCTTCACACTGCTTTAATGGGGGAGCTGAAAGTCCCTCTTGACCCTGCCAGGTCTGTGCTGTGTCCTCCAGTTTGCCTGCAGTTCGCCAGAGGAATGAGGTGGACAAAAGACAAGGATTTTTGGCAGTATAAATGTCCTTGTCTGTGCCTTTCCTCTGAGATACCCTGCTTTGTTAGGATCTTCCTCTGCAGCAACTTGACAGCCTTTGACTTTTCCCATGTTGTTGTTGAAGAGCTCCGTAATTGCAGTTTTTTGTTGAAAACACATTTTCACTGTTAACTGAATCTGGTTTTTTGGCCATCATCAGCTTGGGGAGTCGAATGTTTGGTCTGGGAGAGCTGTGGGAAAGGGCAGACATGAAAAGGTACAGGTATGTAGGCTCTATTTAAACTGCTCTTTTGCTCAAAGTGAAAGTTTCCGCCCTGTTCAGTGTTTCACGCGAAACTGCCTCAGAAGCGTCAGTAACTGAAACAATATTCTCCAGTCTGAGAAACACATCTATGTCTCTGCTGAGTTGTAAAGTAGCAGCAATGATGTGAGTAGCATGCATTTTCAAGTCAGCCTTTGTGTCTCTGCTGGCCTACTCTGCAGCTTCAAAAAAACAGCAGTAATCTTCAAAGTATGATGAACATACAGGCAGACCATTCCAGACAGACATGAGTGAGAACAATCCTGGACTCTGGTTTGTGTCAGGGCTAGAATCAGCACCAAAATGGCTCAAAAGCCAGAGCAAAAATTACTGGGGAACACCCCATGGTATGTAACAGCTAATTTCAGATCAAATAAGTGAGTCTTTCTGCCTTGTAAAAAAATCTTTGGAAACAGTTGATCAGGATGGACTTTTCAATATTACTTGCACTCTAAACTCCGTTGTCCAGAAATGTTTTCAGAAATGCATGCTTAAAAGAAAATAGCTCCTTCACTATAGCATTAGGCTAGGCCAGGACTTCTAGTTTTCTTAAAACAGAGAGGATGTTGACCTCTAAGCAAATGCCTGAAGCAAGGAAAGGCCATTTGAGCTGTGTTATCATTAGATGTAAAACGCTGCTCTCTGGCAGTATTCCTGTAAGGAAAGGGAAGCATGCCTCTTGGGGGGCTGAGCTGCCAGATCATTTCACAGCTCTCCATGACCTTGCCAGCAGCCTGGCCATGTTCAAAAGGCAGGGTTACGTTTCAGTTCTGTCATGCAAATGCACTGTGCCCTTCTACCAGACCTCTTTTCTATGTTTACTGTAAATGCAGGCCACCAGCACTTCCCAGAGTGTCAAAATTGCACCTGTGCTGAAGACATCTGCTCTTCTGACAAAAAAATCCACGTTGCTAATCCTTTAGAGAAATACATGAAGAAAAATTACATGTAAATGTTAATTGTTGACCTGAATTATTGAAGCTGATCTCATATCAAAACGGACTCTGAAGTCTGAATTTGTTTGTGTGCAAGAGAAATAAGAAAATATGCCACAGGCTTTTGATGAATGTGGTGTCTTGTTGACAATCTAATGTCACTTGCTCGGAAAGGGATTTGCCCCTGGGCAGAGAGCCAGAGCAAGGCCAACACATCTTACATCCCACTGCAGGTCCTTGTTGAGAGCGTGAGCAGGATTAAAGCAATTTATCGTTTCTGTACCGACTTCTGCACAAAGTCTCAACATGTCTGCACATGCAGACACAGTGAAAGTAGCAGGACTGGACCACCAAAGGGAAACGCTAATACACATTCTTTTCAATTTTAAGAGTAGGTTAAGACTACATGGATAATGTTCCTCTTTTAAGATAAGCCTTTGATCTTCTTTCTTATACTGTTTCTCCAATTAAGTCCTCTTCACACCTTTGTCTGGATGAAGCTTTGACTCCAGAATGCAGTATCTGCCATGCTGATACAAACCAGATGGCCTGGTTTGCTCTCCAGGTGGTACAAATCAGGTGTTCGCTGCTCTACAATGGCAGAGCTCATGCTCTTTATACACGTGTTGTATGTTTAGCTTTGATTTAGGTCTCTGGGTTTTGGCTTTGTTGTTGTTTCATTTTGTTTGTAAATACAAAGTCTAAATGGGGTTGCTGGGAGATTCCTTACTCACTCCACCGTCTATGGTATTCAAACAGGTTCCCTTCCTTTTCTTATATTTCACTATAAGCACTTAATTACCCAGCCAAAACAAATAGAAAATACTCTTGACATAACTAAAAATAAAACATTAAGGCATCTTCCTTCCAGATATAACTTAGTTGTGGTTTTAATTGCATATATCCTAATACAATATCCATAAGTATATAATCTTTGTACAAAAGAACCCTCAACATGTTCCTGCTCCCACATGAACCATAACCATGAATAATGCTATTGACATTACACAGTGATCTGAACTACTCAAAGAAACAGTTCCTCCTTGCCCCCGTGTTCCTCTGCATCTGAAAAGAAAGTTATCTGTGGAAATACTGTAGTAGAAACACAAGAGTCAGCTGAACACAAGCAAGTCTGCTAATTTCCCAATAGAAGATGTCTCAGCTGTTTTATCTGTGAGCACGTTACTGATACAGAAGAAAATACAACAGGAATTTAAAAATAAACTCTCACAACACTGCATTTCTTATATTGAAACTCTCAGAATATTGTGCATTTCTTATATTTTATTGTGCTGTAATTATGCCAAATTCTAGTATCTATTACACATGTCATAGGTTTTCTAGGCTGCTGCAATTTATTAACAGATACAAAAATATGTAATTAACAGATTCTCTTGTTAACTGCTCTCACAGAATTATAGTAATAACTTCACTGGAGGCTGAGGTACAGGAATACAGGACTGAGTAGGTTTTTGTCTCTCTTGTCCTGTTTTATCCTTAAGCATAGGTAATTTCTTTCCAACCCTACACCTAGAAGTCAAAGCTGCACATAGGCTACCTAGGCTTCATACTGTGACTGTCACCAAAATGCAGGCCTGAAAAGTGCTGACAAGCCAATAAAAAGTGATGAGAAATTTAGATTTTTGATGGTAAAATGGCTTTTTGCATAATCTTCATTCCAGTGTTATTCAGCTTGGTCTGAGAAAGAACCCAAGGGCAGGTTTGCAGTAGCAGAAGAGAACTCATTGTACCGAGGCATGGGCATGGTCCAGAAGGACTTTGGCTCACGCTGAAGGGAAGGACTGAAGCCTGTTTACTGCATCTCTTTCCCCTGTGGTTTCAGAGTCTCCCTTATCTTTCTGTATGTCTCCAGGATCTGAAGACGACTTGAAAAATAGCTCAGCAATTTGTTCCTCACGCAGCAAGTACCGCCATAAATGTCAATAAACCAGGCTTTCAGGAGACATAGTGCAGTTGTCTTATCAAAACACTTCACATATAATAAAAGCATTTGGTATATAAAAAAAATCTTCCCTTGAAGAAGAAACAGTTCCCAAATGTGTTTTATCACAATACCTTGGGCATGCAGTGTACATCTCTGTAGACACAGATTAATTTCTCATTCAGTGACACTTCATATTATCACTGGCTTCCTTTGATACTTGTGCTTTAAACTGGGAGTTAAGATATCACTAGTTCAAGGGAGTAAAGTGACTACAAAAAAAGCTGGAATCTCAGAGGACTCATGCTTGACAGTAGGAAAAAATACTCTTATCTACGTATGACTACATCCAATCTGGCTCATAGGCTGGAAGTATTACTTTCAGCTCAGAGACTTGAAATAGTGCAAAGATTTCAGTGCCGGGGCACTTCAGCTGTAGAATTACAGTATCATAATTGGAATTAAGACAAGCTGAGGGCTTGGGATAACCTAGCATTTCAGGACAGAACTGAGGCGTACTGAGTGTGACCGGGAAGTTTTAAGGATGAGAAGTGAAAACAGAAGGTCTCCCATCATCTCCTGTGTATCAGGAAATGCAAGGTGAAGAGAGAGACTTTTGGGCTTGTAGTCATTTGCTGCAGTTTCTAAGAAAGATGTGAAGTATTAGCACCAACATGTGAATATGTGGGACTATACACACAAAAATGAAGTGCACCTAAAGCCCCCACCACAGGACTAGCAGTCCATAAAAACCTGAGGATTTGATGAGTTCTTTTTTGACTTGCTGAAATAATGTTTGTGGGCCAATTCGGATAGTCAGTCAGTCATGGTTAGGGTAAGGATTATTTGGCTTGGTGGAGGAGAGGTTGTGGGATATGTGGTAAATTAAATAAGGTCATTCTTTTGGTCATGAATGACAGAAACCTGGACTTACTTTGCCTAAATGTACTCCTTTAGATGTTACATATTTAGACTAAACCCATTATGCAGGTCCCACTTTCAGGCCACAGACACAGAAAGGCAGCTCCAGAGGGAATTCTTCTCACACATCTCAGACACCTACTTCAGGATGGGATGAAGCATTCTCTGCAGCAAACTATTTCTCTCCTTTAGCTACAGAGAGAGCTTGAGGAACTAGTGTATACAAGGTGTTTAACTTTCTGACAAACCCAAAGGAGGAGAGTGTGTTTCCACTCCCAGAAGAACCAATAGGTTTGTACAGAACTAAAATGACCTCTACATTTAGGCTCTTTAGATCACGGAATGATCCTTACAGATCCTACATTTAGGTTCTTTAGATCAAAAGAGAGCAGACGGAAAAATACTTTGAATTTCCTCCTGTGCAGACATCCTATCAAGGGATGGCTCATCTAATGAGGCATCCCTTAAGCATCGGGCACAAGCAAATGACCAAACCCCATTACAGTGTTTCAGGACACAGCTGTTCACCCCGGCACTGAAGGAACTCGGCGATTTGAGCAGCGTGTATGATGACTATCCACGTGTCGCAGGCGAAAGCGAGCTACAAAACTGCTTGCACACATCAAGAGACTCCTTTGCGATGTCACCTTAGCCAGAAATGCACGTATGATCAACCATAGTTGAACGACGATGTGCAGAAGGCAGCTGGGCACGTACGGGCTGACGGTGCCGGAGGACACAAAACGCAACCCTCTAATGACAGCAGATACGAGGGTGTAACGAGAAAGCAGTGACACAGCCGGGAATGTTGTGTGGGAATATTGTGTGGAAAACTGGAGCAAGCATCGCGCCCGCCTGCAAGAGGCGGCACGGGAAGCTCGGGCACTGCTTTGGGGCCAGGCGATGGCGCGGGGCGGGCAGGGAGCTGCCGAGCCCCGGGGCGGTGCCGCCGCTTCCTGGCTCCGGCGCTCGGCGGCGGAAGCGGCCCCGGCCCCCTCCCTCCCTCCGCCATCCCCGCCTCCCTCCACCTCCCCCGCCCG